>JAUBOD010000174.1:15674-30423 GCA_032353885.1 Nothura maculosa
CCCACCAACTTGTAAATATGCATCAATATACACTAATGCTATCAACAAAGAGGTAAGATAGTTGTATTCATTACTTGCTTTTAAGATACAGGTCCAGATTCAGCCACAGATTACAACACACAACTCATTACAAGAGTGTTTGAAGTTGCTGGATCACTTTACATAGGTTGCTTCTAGCAAAGACTGACTCCTCAACCCCTCACTTTCTGTTCCAAAAACCAAATGTTAATTTTAACTCAATCAGTGCTGTGCCTAGTTCTCTGTGCAGCTCAATGAAAGGTAGTGCCATATAGAAAAGAGGAAATGGGGTGCACTGCCTGTTGGGAAGGGAGTGAGAAGAAAGAAATACTCCTTTGACAGCAGCTCACATTCAGTTTGTTTAAATGAACCATGGCATTACAGACTCACCCAAATGCATCAGGTAGTATTTTCTTGGAAGGTGATACAGGAAGGACACAGTAGTTGCTACAATCAGGGCTGAGCAGGTCTGCTAGCGGGGAAGCTCCGCCTGATCAATACAGCAACAACATAGCAGAAATTGTTTGCACCTCCCTGACTGAAGTAGCAGTGGATGCTACATCGTTCACCGAGGAGTTTGGCACCCGAGGCCCCAAATCCAGCACTAGGGGAATATTACAGGTCAGGCCTCCTCCATGGTAACTACTGGATGTAAGTTTCCTTCAGCTCTAAACCTGATTCTCCCCCATCTAAGTTGGGAAATTCAGTCAGCTCCTTTATTATCTTCTAAAGTGTTTTTTCAAATATATCCATATATACACACACACACACACACACACAGAGAGAGAAAAACCATAAATAGATTTACAAAATATCTTAACATAACACTATGTTGGTGTGTCATATAGAGGCCAAACATACGTGCTATCTGAAGATAGCTTCTCCAAAGATGTTAACAACCAAAAAATGCATTCTCCCCTACACATAAGCACTCGTCATTTCTACTTGTGATGGCAGTACATATGCACTGCTGTGCTTCACTCATAACTAAAACATAAGTCAACAAATATCTGCTATATTATGAAAATTGAGCCTCAGAGAACAGAGAAAATCTAGATTTTCTCTACTATGCACCACCTCAATTAAAGGTGCAAACTGTGTCCTCAAGCATGTAAGAAGATTACTGAGATTTTTCTGAAAACTTCAAATTGTTGTAGAGACAAAGGAGTTAAATAAATGTATTAACTATCCATTACAAAACACATTTAAAACTCACCCTGGCCTTCAGAAGCCTTTCCCATTGTTTTAGTGCTTCAATCTACTATGACTTGAACATGATACCATTTGAATTGGAGTATTGGTGACTGTAGTATTGAGGACTGCAGAATCCTGAGGGTTGAAGTTTATGCTAACAATTCAGAGCAAGTTTATACTAACTTTTCCAAGGCTGGAAGATCTTTTCACTTTTGTCCCTCTCACCAATGAGAGTAATATTCTGAAAATGCCTTAATCACAAACTTATGCATACAGAAATTTCATTATCTAAAGATTTCAAGTGAAATAATTCAAGAAAAAGAAAACAGGCCCTTAATAACAGGGCTTACTACTAAATTTAAAAAGAGCATCCGAATAAGTGCAAACCTAGTTCTACGTAAACAGTTAACTGTTTGCTCAAGCAGACAATTCCATAGGGTTCCACTGGAAGAGATTTCATTTTTTACAGGACTGAGAGCTGCTCTTCCAGTTAGGATGCATGACTATTATGCATGTGTATCCTGAACATGATGCCCTGAGGTTGCGAATCAAAAATGATACTGGTACAGAGTCAGTTAAGTACCTAGCTGAGCTTACATCATTCTGAGAGCTGCCCTTATTTCCTTATTAAAATTAATGAATACAGAGGTAAATATTTTAAGAAAATAAATCAAATTCAAGCTTTTTCAGTTTCACTGACAATTGATTAAAATACACATTAATCATTTTAAACTTCCCATAATCAAATTGACAGGATTTACTAAAAAAGAAATTTAGTTACTTATTTTTAAAACTAGCTTTTTCACATAAATATTAGCGCATCTGAGTGAGGGGATATGGGGTGCAGATTATTGATTTTGAGGTATATTTAGGAATAAAAAGGAAAAAAAGGATTGCAAACATACAGGATTTATTGGTCTTTAAATGCAAATGGAATTTATCTGCAGGATACTTAAAATACTTTCACCATTAAAGAAAAAAGAGCTTTTTCTAATGAAATCCAGTTTTTCAAATCTCAGAGCAATAGGAAAATCATTCCTGCATTTCTCTTTAGGAAAATCATTCCTGCAGCAGTAGTACAAACCTGAAAAAAAATGTACATAAACAGAAATACTCAAAACTGCTCTAATTTATATTAGCTATGAAGAGCAATTAGAAGTTGCAGATGAACTACTGCACCTTGACATTTAACCAAGAAAAACTGACAGATATGGAAAACCACTCAAAACAGCCAATGCCCACAAACACAGACTAGATCTACATATGGGAATAAACACATTAATTTAAATTCAAGAACTATATATTTATGGAATTCTTTTTTCTTTTTAATTAACATAAAACAAAAACCACTGATTTAAGACTCTCAGCACTAAAGCTGAATTTCATCCTTAAGATAATTCCTGTCTCTCCCACATCACATTTGTGAGCAGCAAATATAAATAATGATTTCCAAAAACTGCATTCAATTAAAAAAAAGAAAAAAATATATTTGCATGCCATTGCTGAATAAATAGCAGCTTTGTATAAGCACTCACCTATAACAGTCTCTTACTCATCGGTAGCTATGCTATTTATGCAGGATTCTTAAAATGGCGTCTGACAGCACTGCACTGCCTCATTCCTGTACTGTAGCTAAAATGGTAGCAGTTTATTCAATAACAGTATCTCTTGTTTAAACAGCAGTGCTATATTCAAAGCAAGCATCTAAATATCAGAAATGGTAAAGTATGACAAAAGGACACCTGACATCCAAACGTTTAACTAAAAAGGCACAAGACAGGGAGTTCTGTGAAGTCACAGGTTACTAAGGAAATCGCTCAATTTTAGATCCTCTCTCCTGCTTCAGTCTCTCATGTTTTATGTTTCCTTTTGCAGAAGCCCCTGTAAAATGCTCAATTTGTACTATTCATTTATCAAAAACAAAATGCCTGTTCAGTCATATACATACAGCAATGTTTAAGCAACCTATGAAATGCAAAGGGCTTTTTTTTTTTTAAAGGTCACTTAGAATCTGTATAAAACTTTATTCTTGTTCAGTGTACATTTAAACTAACTAAAAAAAAAAAGTAATCAGGGAAAGGAGGGAAACCTTTGGTGTCACTCAGTCCTCTATAGGCAATCAGCTATAGAGCTGAGGCCCAAGCAGCAAGGCAACAAGAACATTTAAAGATTTCAGAACCTAACAACTTAATTTCAAAATAATCATGTTTGAAAACGTAGTTTTATACTGGATATATATTAAGGATATTAATATCCTGTTATAAAATTGCTTTAATCGCAAAGTATGAAGCTCAGATGTCACAACAACTGGCAGTAAAGGGTTAACTTCCAAATGACAGACAAGTTCTATCAAAATAAACAGAATTCAGCTCCTATGCGACTATGCAAGTTAGACTTTAACCCAGGAATACATATATTTGTTAATAAATATAGAGAAAAGAAAGAAAACAAATAAAGGGCCAAGCTAGGCAGCCTAATACAACAGTTTTCAATTTGTGGTTTGCAGACCCCTGAAGTCCACAGATTATTTCAAATGTGTTTGCAAACAATAATTAAGTAAATCAAACCTATTCTACTTGGCTTGAATTCACTAGAATGGGATTCACACGTCCATGAGAAAAATGTTAGAGAGCCACAAATATCAAAATGTGAAAACTGCTGGCCTAGAGAACAGTATAATATTCTATTTGGACAAAGGTTTATGTCCAGCCTTCAAGACATTTAAGGATTCAAATTAATACCCTGAATTCCAGACTGGGAGGAGGGGATCTTTTATTGAGATTTATCACTCCTCAGCCAATTACATTGGAGTTGCCCTATTACTATGGAAAATTGACCATGACCTATTTCTTTTCAGCTACTGGATCCACATGGCCAATACGCTTGAAAACAAAGAAAAAAAAAATCATGCAATACTGATATCCCACAATGGGGAAAGGCTCAGACAGAAGAGCCAAACGAAGTTTGTGGGCACTAATACAGAGGTACAAATCAATATACGGATTCCTGATTTTTGAACAGGAAGTCTATTTTAGCATGTGCCTCTAGTTTCAGTTTAGGGGTTTGTATACATTTCAATATTCCTGCCTAAGGGGAGGGAGGGGGTGAGGGATAGGAGGGGGAAGTGTCACGTTTGGAGTGGTTTATACTCTGCACTTTTTCCATTCTCAGCATGTTAAGTAGTGTCATTTGCTTTAAAAGTCACTCCGTTTTTCCCTAGCACTATTTAGCTTCCAACTAAAACAGTTTGTCTGCAAAGAATATGAGGCATGTAGCTTTCAAAAGGCTACTGTTTTCATCATAATTTATAATCCAGATCACTCCTTTGTTTTTCCCTCTCTGCATTCTTTGTCCAGCTAATTACAAAAGTAACTGGATGTTGGCACTAAATAATAACGGCTAATCATATTCAGCCTGGGCAATTCAAATTCCTCCTTAGGAGTCAGAAAATATAAAGTACAATTATACGATTAACTCCTAGTTACATTAGAATAATGGCCATTTACTATAAGCTGAATAAACCTCAGGTACATTGCTTCATACATGTTCTGTTTAATTGTGATATTAAGATCCTGTCCTGTAAAATCCGGGGTAGAAAATACATGCTCTTTTCTTCCCCTGTGCCTATTGCTTAAACAAAACTCCCCATTCTCTCTGCCCTGAACAGCAGAAAATAGCACAGAGTGCGTCTTATTATGCAATCTAGGAAAGCGAGTGATAACATCATACCTTGACAAAGCACCAAAAATATAAGAAATTCTTCAGCTTGGCTGAATTTGCTTTACTTAGATGGAACAAAGATGGTAGAAATTTCCAGAAGGCCTTTCTCAGTCTTGCCACTGCAATTGTCAATCTTTAACCTACCCTCTGCTTCTATTGGCTCGAGCACTCCCCGGAGCAGCGCGATTGGGCTGGTCTGTAAAACAACACTGCTGTCTCTACCTTGCTCAGACATCTTGCTGCAATGCAGACATTTATTTTTTTGTGAACTATAAAAGAATTACATTTGAGTGATTAAAAATAGTGAACTTTAACAGATTCATGATGCTCTGTTTCATTACATGAACAAGGGCAGCTTATACAAATATGCTGTACTGTCAGCAATGTGTGTGGAGGTGCAGATTTGAAACAGATCCTAGTTTAACAAAACCTGTGGGAGCCATTTTAATACCAGCTTTTTGATTGCAGATCACTTGCTCCTGCTTCCTCATATTAAACAAATACAATGCTGCACAATATTTAAGACTCACAGCAAACTGCTGATGTGTGTGAACTACTGCTATGAAAATTATGTCCAAATGCAATTTCTGTTTTTATCAACAGAAGAACCAAAAAACAGTATTAACTTCCTCCCTGGTTTAGCACCTTTCCCTATGCTGAAAAATGCAATAAAAGTGCATGCAAAACTCATACCACATGCAACTCAGGGGTACAATCCTGCAGCGTTTTAGGCTGCGAACAGAACAAGACATCCCTATCATCTAATCCTTGGGGGGGGGGGGGAGCAGAAAGAAGAAAAGTGAAATCTTCAAAGAATTCGTCCTCTCTGGCAAACAAGTAACCAGAGGTATATGGCTAGGTTACACAATGGTCTCAAATACATGGCAACCTTCTAAAAAAGTTGCAATTATTAGTTCCTAGTAACCCTCATTTGCAGAGCCACCTAGGATCAAAGTTTTTTCTTAAAATCATTATACATGTGGGTTACAACTATACAAAAGTTACATTAAAAGCACCAGTCAGCATCTCTGCTCTGCTTTCCTAACTGTACTGGTGTTCAGTGAAGAGCGTTTTGTTAGAATAAGCATGCAAGTGCTACAAGTGAAATGTCAATAAAGGGTAAAAAATGTTTAAAATTAGTTATGAATGAAATAAGTTGATCTCAGATTATATTCCATGTACTATCAAAACCCATGCTCATTAAGCATTATTCACTTAACTGTTTAAGGTCATTTCATTGCTGAGCACTAGCACATTCATCACACCTCAGAAGCCTAAGGAACAACCAAACCGTGCTCTGCCCTACAAGCACAGTAATTAAGGATCTATGAACAAAGAGCAAGCAGAATATTTTTCACTGGCCTTAGGTAAACAGGAAGTATAAGCTTCAAACTTCAGAAGTAAATTATATATATATAAAAAAATACCAAAACCCCAGTGCATTCAAATTAGAACAGTTCACCTGAACAAGTCTCTAAAAACGGACAGTAAACAGAGCTCCATTTTTTTTATATATATATATATATATATAACTAACGACTAATGTTACTTCACCTACTGGACTAAACGACCCACTAAAAACGAAATGTTTTGAAAACTATTAAAAATGGTCAGAGAGTAGCATGCTGCTTACTTACCAACTGTTCAAGCACCCATCTCATTTTTCCAGTTAAGATACAACAGGCTGGCAGATTTAGGAATTGATCAAAAAGGAATTCTTTGAAATAATTACACAGCATTGAACGAAAAGTTTAAAAAAATAAGAAAAAATGTTAAAAAAAAAACAAGAACGAACAACATGTATTACTGTCACGAACCACGTATGATTTTATATCCTCTGGACTTCACAACACAGAATTGTGGCTGACACAGTGTAAAACAAAAAAGCACAGATAAAAGAAACATTAATTTATTTGAACTATGTAAAATAAGAAAGCTAAGACACAAAAACATTTTTCCATAAAGAATCAGATTTGTAAACAGATGTATTGCTGCTTTTTACTGAGCAGCAACCTATTTCCAAAATCTGCAGCATAAAAACTCCCTTTTAAAGGAACAAAATATTAACCATACATTGTCCCTCTGAAAGAGAAACACGCTGTATTAATTATTCCTGCAAGAGAAAAAGTTCAATCATCATTTTAAGTTAAGATAAACTGCACAAAAAACATGATGCAACAGCACACCACCACCTAGGCCCAATATCTACAATCTGCCATTAGCACTTTTTGCTGATGTCTAGGTTTTTAAAAATCCCATATTTTCACAGAGATAACTTATCTTAGCTATTCCATTCACTGTTTAGAAAGGTAAACTTGCCTGTTCTTCTGTCTGCCATTATCCCTGCTTGACTCCCTGTAGGGTAGTTAAATGCATCTGCTCCCTAGCTTCCATTTTCTCTTCAGCAGGCATGTGACACAACAGACAATAGTGCTGGCAAACTGCTCAGAGACAGAAAGCTTCTTTGGAATACCAGGATCTTGATAAAGTCTAAAAACACCGTCCCTCCTGTGAAGAAGTAGGTATGCCAAGGCTTTGCCAGTCTGCAAAATAAAGCTGTGGCTAATGGCTACTAACCATGTGACCCAAGAAAGCAAATTTAAACAGTTTCAACTTAATAAAGTGCTGTGGTGTGAGTTTTGCACAACAAATCACAGAGAATCACACTCTCAACCCACAACTCATAGGTCTTAGAGAAAAAAAAATGTAAAAAGTAAGGCTTACCTCTGTGGATGCATTGTTAACACAGTGTTATGTCAATACTTATAAAACATGGAGGACAGGCTCTCAGTACTCACACAGAAAGGGCTTGGCACTTCAGCTTGATGATCTGTCTTCCTAATAAAAGCTAATCCTGGATTGGCTACTTCGCTAAATCCGAATGTAAAGCTTCAGGGGATTGGCTGAAACACTTCCTGAGCGATTATCTTTGTGCAGCTCTGGCAAGCAGGAGCCATCCTGTGCATGGAGCAGGCAGGCTAAGCTAGGCCCGTCTCAGCCCGGCGAACCCGTGCGCAGAGCCCAAATGCGGGGTCCCCCGAGCAAACACCCAGATTTTCAAGCAGAGGGCACCGGCCACAAGCTGCCTGCCTGGGCAGATGTGTTTCAACGTGTCCCTGCTGAAGGCATTCGGGTATTTTAAGCCTGCGGAAGGGAGAGTTTGCCCAGGTCACAAAAGCGATTCTTTCTAAACGAAAAGCTCAATTCGCTGCGCGGCTGTTCTGCAGTGCGGCTTGCAGGGAGAGACGGGCTCTGCAAAGGAAAGAAAACGCTGCAACTGAACAGGGGCAAAAGGAAATAGGGAAATTTTAGAGAGAATGCTCCTATGCCAGAATTTAAATATCTTTATACCTACTGTAGCAACCACATATCAACAATGTAATTTCTTTAGACACTCTGTAGATACTAAGTAAAATCTTAAATAACAGGAAAAAAAATACATCTGATTTCCACAAAAAAAATACACAAAAACTATTGCTTTTGCAGTATCAAACACAGTGCTGACATTCAACACATGCTTTCCCTGTGTATAAAAATGCTGCAGAGGAAAAACAAAAATCTCAGTATGGCAGCAGACGCTGTATTCGCAAATTCCCCCCCTCTCCGGCCCCCACCTTTCGGCCTCTGCTAAGGCTGTCAGTTAAACAAAAATCTGACTTCCGTGTTAGTCGGCTGCAGCTGCAGCTTCCTGTCTATTAACCCTGTAGGAGTTGGTGCTTTTTAGAACATGGGCCCTAAAAAGAAATGCCTTCTTCTACGCGGTACAGCATCAGTGTCCTTTCACATAAACAGCAGTTTAATTCTTCTTATTTTTTGCTTTTGCTTTTATCTTCTGCTAAAGTTCTGCAAATGAAACAGAACGAGAAAATGGCACGTAACCTTGAATTAGAATACAATGCATTTGAACAACCAGTTTGATATTAGGCCAATTCCCAAGCATTTTATTCCAAAATGCTTTCATTTCTTGCCTCGAAACCCTGTGATTCAGTTTGTTTTCCTAATGCAGTGAAAGTGGGAGTATTTATCACTGTGTCAAGAAGGAAGAAAGGCAGATCTCCGGGCAGACATTTTAAAGGCCAAATTGTTACAAAGGCCTCATTTCTGCATCTGTATTAGGTAGTTAGATATTATCATTCTACAGCCATCAGCAAATTGCAATGGACACTGCAAAGCTGATTCTGAAGCATATCGTCTTTTATCAAATAATTATTTATGCAAAAGTGTTGTAGAGAGATTTAATATTAAAACAGTAAATAGCAAATAAGCTAAAAGAAGAAAAGCAAAATAAACAATCTTGCACTATTAAACTGATTTGACACAGAATCTAGGATAGTGCAAAAGTAATATAGAAAATGATCTCCCACTTCACCCGAGTGCTAATGACCCCTAAAAACCAAAAATAATCCCCTGCTTTAGCTCCTATCAGGGCCTTTCATGTTTTGAACGTTCTAACACACAAACCTCTTTGCTTATGCACTGACATGACTCATACCTATGCAGCTCAATAAGCTTAATAATCCTACTCCGCATTGTGCCCTCCTGAATTCAGATTGTCTTAGAAAAATTGCCAAACCATCATATCACTCTGCTTAGATTTTTTGGTGTACTTGAGCTTTAGTCTGCACCAGTGGATTAAGAGCCCAGAGTATAAATGTTCATCTCATAAGTAATTCTGTAGTCCCTGCTGGAAGCATTTTCCCTTTTTAGCTTTGGCACCATTTTTCAGGGCAGAGAGCAGGAAGGCTCATGGATTACACTGGCAGTTTGTTCTGTTTTAGGAATGTAGCTGCTATAAAGGGAATCGTACAGCCCACTACAGCAGCAAGAACACACTGGAACTGCATGAACGTTGAACACTTGGTGCAGTTTTAACAGTTCCAACGATTCAAGATAGGCTTTTTTTTTTTTTTTTTTTTAAACTGTAGATCTAAAATCCTGGGCCACTCAGAAACCCCAGCCCCCAATGCAAAAAAATACACAAATTGTCATTTGCCCAAGAAGCAAATGTATGTCAGAGAGCAGTATCACCATTTAATATTTACTCCCATTAATTGACTGTTTCTCTCTAACTATATTCAAAAAAACCCAAAACCCCTAAAATTCTAGTCCCTGTGAAACACAGTGAGGCAGTAAAATCAAACACACAGTATTTGTCAATGCTCTGTGCTAACCAAGACCCGGCTCTGGGAACGCAGTAATGCTGATGGTGACTGGGAACTCTGCCAAACTGACACGCTTGGACCTAAGGGAAAGAATCAGCATGAAGCAGACAGAAGCAGAAGCTGCCCTAGAAAGGGTCTAAGGTCCTATCCTCTTCATTCAAGAAAATGGTGGCCCAAACACAACCCAAAAGTTTACAAACCTTCTGTCATTAGCTACAGAACAGAGACAAAAAACTAGAAAGTGTATCAGACCAAACAGATTGACTGTATTCTCCTCAGCTACTGGGTTACTCTGCTAAAATTAACAAAAGAACTCTATCTGCTCCTTTAGAAACAAACCGGGTAGAAAGCTTGAACTTTCAACTTTGTTTTCTTGCCCATACACATATTTTAAACAGGAGGTACAAATCCTGTAAAACACACAGGTACTTGTGGCAAACTCGGTAGATTCTTTATCTTAAACCACAATTAACGCATTTCCTACTGCAGCCTGAGCAGTTTTTTTACATAGGAGTGGTGAATTTTTCTGGAGGGGGAAGGGAAGGAAAGGAAAAGAAAACAAAGGAGAGAGAGGGGAAGCTAAAAAGCTTTGTTAAAGCAGAAAAGAGGGCGGGGAGATTAGATTAGCTAGTATTTGACCTTTTCAATGCTTTGGAGATGTTAAGAAACAACAGGGGTTTAAAGCAGAAAAAAAAGAAAAAGAAAACAAAAGAAAGATGGAAAGCAAGAATACAGTCACAAGGAAATTAAGACAACAGTGTTAAAAGTGCAACCTGCTATATTTAGGGTTCTTTGCAAAGAACTGCACCCACTGTGCAAAATCTGCAGAAGGCACATTCATCAAGCAACACTGCCAAAAGACAGGCAGAAAACAATGCTATAAAGAACTATACTGCTTAGCATACACTGAAAAGTCCTCAAATTAAATAAACACCAGTTTGAAGAGGCGGTTTGCATATACGGCCTATAAAGGACCCCACAGGGAATAAAAAGCACCATGGTGTGAAAACACCACTGACAAAGAGGGAAGAGTAGATATTGGATAGAACCAAAGGTAACATTTAGGATAGATATGTAAAAGGAAAGGAGGAAAGCCATATTCCCTAAAAATAAGTGGAAAATGGCGGGGCAGAGGGGAAAAAGGTATATTATTCACTTACAGCTTGGCCCCAGATTTCCAAATGACTGAATGAGAATCTTATTTTCTAGAATGTTTTTTATTTTTTCCCCCTTCCTTTAGAGAATTTGTTACATCTTCTCTCAATCTTGATTCTGTCAAGATACCATTAACTGCTTAGGGTCCACAGGATACAACTACCACCTGATACAGAATCCAGCAGTATCCATCTGTAATCCAGTAATCCAACAATCTAGAAAAACAGTACTTGAATGCCTGCTGGACACTGAACACACTGGCCTGCCTAATAAGGCTGGTAATCTGTAAATTATCAAATGCTCTAATGCAGAACGTGTTTATGCCAAGTTAGCTGATCTGAGCTTCTGAAGGGCTTTGTGGCCAGATGCCTGCATGCATTTGCCCTGGTGAACAGTATCTTTGAACACTTCTAGTTTAGTTTATTTCTTCTGGCTCACACTGATCACTCATTGCCTGCAGACTGAAAAAGCTGATTTTGTTTGTAATGCACACTATCTGGTATGTTACAAAAGTTTCTCTTGACAGCCATTTTTAGTCCACTGCCTAATGCATTTCATGTACATTTCCTCCTAAAGGAAATCCCTATTCATGTTCTGCCAAAAATACCTTAAAAAAACAAAAGCCTCCTTGAGCCTTTTGCTTTACTTTGGTTAAAAGACATGTTGCAACCAATGTCATCTTAAGGCATGACCCACGCTTTTCAGCCCTTTCACCTACAGTTTGAATGATCTCTCCAGGATTCAACAGCTGGCAGCAAGGCTATGAGATACTCTGTACAAAACAGAATTTTCATTATTATATATTTAAATTATATATTCTATATAAAAAAACAACATGCAATTTATATCCTATTTCATCTGCAGCCAAATACTTTTTCAGGTACCTGGAAAGCAGCTGTGGGACACATATTGCAGATATATGTTGTAGATATATTGCATGTCAAACCTAAAGCACATTCACCACACAGTTGAACCGAACCTGCAGAGCAAGTGGAATTATCATACACTCTGATACTTGAGTGTCCAACCCATTCACCAGGCACGCAAGATTTGTGCGTATAGGGCTGTAGAGATCTTGCATGAGAATTACATACAAAATCTTCAAAATCTGTATTGTTACAAATGAGCCTAATTCCAAGTGTGAGACATGGCACATTTAGCGCTTATTCTGACCTTGCATTCTTCTCAAGAAGACAGACTCTACTGTTAAGGAAGAATTATCCAGGAAGGGCTACCAATAATGCTAAACCCTAGATCCATTGCTATGTTAACTTTTTCCTTTCTCATTTTTCATCTGCAATCAGGAATCAATTGATAACTATTTTCAATAATTGCGGTAATTAATTTCAATAATTCAATAGTGTTGTTCACTAAAACAACAGCTGATTATCTTAGAACTCTCTCAGCTAAAGCTCAGACAAAATATCGAAAGTGACGGAATTACAAGAATACTGCAATATTTGTCCTCTCTTCCAGATTGAGAACTCCTCATAATGCACCTCTGGTTATCTAGACTGCATTACTCATTTTTAGGCTTTCTGCTCCTAGACACAGTATATTTACAGTTTGACCTCTGCTTTAAGGCTCTGCATACTCATAGCTCTTTTTCCTTCCTATCAGCTATTTCCATGGCTATATTCATCTTCTTTTTATACTCTGATTTGCCTTTCACCAAAGTTTATTTCTTTTTCCATCACAAAAACATAGTGCAATCACTTTCACAAAGGCTCAAACCATAGTTTCACAAATATGCTACCAAAAATACCAGCTTAAGCATCTCAACATCCCTTCCAGTCACAACAGTTTGTTCAGTCACACAACTAGTAAAACTGTTTGCATGATTGTATAGAACAGGATCAGTGAATTAAAGTGGGTTTTTTTTTTGTTTGTTTGTTTTTTTAAATCTACTCGACTACCTTTAACCCAGGACACTGCAGCTACAAAAACATTTGATACAACATGAACAAGAGGCCAGAAATTAGCCATCTGAGATGACTTAAACCATCACTAAGACCAAAAGAAACTTTTACAAAACTACATGACCAAGCATTGCATCTAAATTTCTATTTTACTGATTTTTTCTTATTATCTCAGTATTATTCATGTTTAAATGACACAACAGCTCTGTCCTTGCCTCTTCAAAATTTGAGAAAGTGCAGGGCGAAAGGAATTGTTTGAAATACAATCACATCTCTGAGAAGAAGCAGCACTTTCTAGCTATGGCCTTGTGTGTTAACTAATAATGACTATGAGACATAGTCATTATTAACTGAACTTCAGTATGTTTTGTAAAGCCACAATAACCTTGGATGACTTTATAGTGTACAGATATAGTTTACAGTATTCAAAAGTCACAACATTTCAACCACATAAGAACCTAATTTAATACCATACTTAATTTCTTTCACTATGGCAAAAATAATATTTAAAATACAAAATAGTGACAATTCTTATTTTGGATTGCATTCTAAAATTAAAGTAGATGAGCCAAATAGAGACTGGCAAAAGAAATGTTCTCAACTCACCAAGTCAGTTCAAAGTGGATTCTATTACTTTCTTGATCACTAGTGGATATCCTAGGCTTGTAAATCTTACAGAGGTTAGCAAATACATGAAGACAAGGATATGCTTTCTAGACTGCAAATTTACCAAAACACAGCATTATCTTCACATATATTTAGTGTTTGGTACTCAGATGAGCCCTCAGAATGTAATTAGACAATAGAGTTAAGTTTATACAAGAGCTTAGTGCTTTTGGAAAGGGTTCTACTATTGACCTTCTCATTCCCAGCCACATATTCCCATTCCTTCCACTGCACTGGATTAATTATTTGCTGTAACTCTGTAGTGAGCCAGTTAAATGGGCTCAATCAGCAGCTAGAGGCCATTGGATCAATTCAAACTACTCCTCTGTCTCCTCTCTTCCCCAAACGCACTGCTACCAAAATAACACTAGAGAAACTTTGTTTCTTTGAATTTTTTGTATCTTAACTTCACAAGGCTACAAATATTCCAACATAGCCCTTGTCACTTAGCTACAGTGTTTTGGGTGAGTTTAGTACTTTGCCTCCCTGTGAATAAAATGAACCTTTCAGTATCTGGGTTTATTTCTCTCTGGGGCATCTATATTAAATACTGCTCACACATGCAAACACATACATGTGCACGCACACAAAACAATCAAACAAAAACCCTACAATATATTTGCAGTGAACTCCTTGGTTTATTTAAACGTGTATGCATTTCCTTAGGAAAGTTTAAATCTTGATGGAAGGATAACATAGAATACCACCAGCACTTTAGACTGCACCCAAAATTCCATGCTGACACTTCTTCTGACAGCCCAAAAGAAAGGACCATGAATCATGATTGTGAACAATGAGACAGAAACAAACACTATTCTCTTTCTAAGAACTAAGCAGCATGGCTGTATAAGGCATGACATGAAACAGAGAGCTTGAAATGCAATTGGCTGCATAATTATAAATACATAAAACCCT
>JAUBOD010000174.1:53084-72273 GCA_032353885.1 Nothura maculosa
AAAACACATAATTTTATTTCTTGTTTGAAAGCTGTCAGCATGGACTGTGCCACGACTTCAAGCCTAAGAACACCAGAACTCTGTTTCATGAACCAGACTGTTCTGGAAATCTTGAAACGTGTCTAGAAATGCAGTGATCATCAGGTCCTGCCAAGCAACTTTTCCATCCAAGTTGTTGCACATGTGGCTGAACTACCCCCAAGTCTTGCCCTGACTCACCAGGTGCCCCTGGGGAGGCGCAGGGAGGGCAGGACAGCTGTGTTACATCGCCAGCCACAATGACCAGCACCTGCGTTTGGGTAGGCCTAACAGGAGGCTTCTTGTCACAAAGCCTGTTTTCTTTGCTGCTTCCATGCTTCTCTGCATGTCAAGATACATCAGATCCAAAAATGAGATAATCTGGTACCAAAGGTATATCCAGAAAGCCTTTTAGTGGCATTTCTTGAGGTTTCCATGTACAGTTGTATGGAATGTTTGGTGTGATGCTGAGGACTTTTTCCCTTCCTCTAGTTGTCCACTGCATGAAAGAGAGAAAATGAGTTGTCTGCTTTTTCAAAAGCAGCACCTAAATGCTGTTGGTTAAAAGCCTGGTTTGCCTGGTTAAAAGCATTAACAAGATAATGCCTTTTACCTGTCTCTTGTTGAGTTCTAGACTCACACAGGTGTTTTCTCTTGGCAGTGGGGGGCTGGGGACTGAATGTTAAGGAGAATCAGAAGTGACTTGAATGCCCCTGGTCTCAGCGATGCTGCTGAGTGCAGGGATGGAGCTTGCTCAGCTGCATTTGCTCTGTGTGCCTGAAGCCGCATAGGTGAGCTCTTTTGTTTATGAACTTTTAGGTAAAATGCAGTAGAACTGGATAGAGCAGCTTTTGTTGTGGTTCTGATAGCTTTCCATCAGCAAACCAAAATGGTCAAAATGAGATGATGTTGCATGTTTTATCACTAGGCTGCTGGAATACATTTATGAATGGTACTAAAAGTATTGAAGTATTAAGTATAGACAGTGTTCCTTTCAGCAAATTCAATTTTCATGCTTTCTGTTTTAACTTCCTCTTCAGCCTAATTTTTGCTATACTTAGATGCAAGGAGAGCTGTTAGTGAATGTGGGAAGGAGAGAAATCTCAGGAAACCCACGTAAACTAGGAAAATGAAGCAAGTCAACAACTTCTGGCTAAGATATTTGCCTGTTTTCTTTGTTGAGGAAAACAGTTGGCAGATTTGGTGTTTGCCTGCTGCTTTTGAGTATATCATTATAGCAGATCATTTGAAATTAAGCTTTAATTGTCAAATAAGAGTGTTGCTGTGAGCCAGGTGCACAGGAAAACCGTAATGCATTAATTTTTTGGGGGAGTGGGAAGGAGGGAAATAGTAACAGAACTGTTAATACCCTCTTGCACCCCTTCCACATGCCTTAAACATCTATTTGTTTAAATTCATAGCTGATCACAAACTAGACAAAAGACTGTGCTCCTGTCATGCTGTGTCTGGGGAAACACCCATTTCTTCCCATTTCTGAGCCGAGTTGCAGGTACAGTAGGGTGGTACTGGGTGATGCTGAATTAAAAGGATGTTCCTTGGAGGAAGGAAGAGATCACCTATAGCTGACCATAGATGTCTAACATCTGTCTCTTTCTATACTCATTAACAGGTAATTTTAATCCTTAAAGGAAAAACCTTTTACTTTCAGACCATATACTATATTTCATAAACAAATGGAATAGTATGGATTGCTGTCTTTTTTCCCTCTAATGAAGAGGGAGAATAGGAGCTTTAAGGCAAAGGATTTGTCATAATGCTTAATGCAAAACTCTAATTATAGTGATTATTAGTGGCTTTGCTTCACATGGAAAGCTTTATATTAAATACATTGACTATGTCATAACTTTAATGCATTCAGGTTGTGTGTTAAAATGCAAACTGTGCTACCTATTCTAGGCTTTAATAATATTCCTAATATGACACTAAATCTCTGAGGAACTGTTGGATTTTTTTTTTTTTCCCTGAAAGAGGTGGTAGGGGCTTGGGTTCTTGAACCTTTAAAACAGGACTTTTCTTTAAGAGCTTTGGGATCCTTGGGACTTGTTAGTCCCAGGGTTGTGGAAACCAAATCTCAGTGTTTACTGCCTGTTGGGAGGGGGCTACAGTATTAAATTGGATTGATATAGGCTATGCAAATGCTCTGCACATTTGTAGGGCATCCAATATTAAGAATCATCCAAGGTGGTAATTTGGATAAAAAATGGATTGAGATACATCCTTCAGGTATGAATCAAGTTCAGCGAGAGATAATCTGCTTGCACTTGTGAAATAAGTCTTAATCCAACTTCTCTATCAAATGAGGATTAAAACCAGTGAATATGGAAATGCAGCCAAGATAGTGAAAGAACTGTAGTTGTGGGGAGGAAATGCTTCCCTTTCATCCATGAAAAATAGAGTAGAAAGCCCTTAAAAGGGAAGGCTTACCACATTTTGAGGAGGCAAATCAATAGTGTGGCCAAAGAATTGCTTTGCAGTGGTAGAAGCAATGTGCATCAGCATGTAGTGCTGAAACTTTGCTGCATGGGTTAGGGTAAAACCTTTTGAACTTCCTGCTCTTGCTTATCTTCTCGCAGAATGCAGTTAAGGACTTCTTAGTCCTGCAAAGTTTCTTTAGGAAGTGGTGAGGCCTGGGAACATTATTTAGTTGGTCTGTCGGATACTTCCTCAAGCTGGTATGTGTCTCATTTTGTAAACTTTTAAATTATTGCCTCTTAAATACTACCTGTTTGTCATATTGGCTCTGCTGTTTTAACTTGTTCTCTTATTAGGCAGAAACTACTGCATGATTTCTACCCCTCTCTCCAGTCTGGAAGAAATTCTTGCAGGTGTAAAGCTAGAAGTGTAGAAATGACTTCTGACCTTTCTAAAGTTTTCTGGAGGTAAAGGAGTTCATCTAAGTGAGATCTCTCCTTATCTTAGCAACTCAACTTTTTTTTTTTCTTTTTTTCCTCTCCTCTTTTGGTATCTTTCTATCACTTAGTGATGCTCATATGTGATGGGCAAAGGAAGTAATTATGAAGAGCAGAGTATTTTCTGCTGGTTAATAGTACTTTCAACTTAGCTTGCCAAATTCTTTATTTTGAAATGTGTGCCAGTTAGAAGTTTATAAGAAACTGTGAAAATTGTGATCTCTAGTCAGACAAGGCAACTTATCTGTCAAATCTGAAAATTGATTTAAATATTTTTTAAATGCTGTAACCTGCAGGTAACATTCCCAGGTGTCTTCCTCAAAGACGAGCAGATGATGCAGCAGGTTGCACGATTAAATCATGCAGACTCTTTCTTATGCTGTGTCCTAAACTGGACAAGTTGGACATAGCTTTTGTAAGAGTATGTAGTAGGTAGATACTTTTTTGATGCTGATGAACCACCATTTGTAGTTGTAGTCTTCTTAAAAGCCATTTTGGAGACTTTAGTAAAAGCTTAGAAGAACAATATGATGATCTTGGGAAGTAGTCTGAAAATAGTTGGAGTGTTTTTGATGGTTCACTAAGCCAAAGGATGACTTTGCAGAGGAAGCTTGCAAGTAGCAATGCAGAGTTTTGTTCCAGTTTGCTCACCTGAAAGCTTTTTTTCCCCCCTCCTCCCTTAGGCAGGGTGTAGTTTGTCACTACTCTGAGCTGAAGCTAGATCATAAGGTAAGAAGTGCTGTAATAGTGAGGCTGAGCAGCTGTTTGAATCTCACATTGGTAAATGAGTGATAATAAGCTCCACAAAGGTTGCTTTACCATTTGTTTTAAATGATTCCCCGTGAAAAAGCAGCTTTAGAAATCTTATGTGAGCACAAAATCTGGCTTATGAACAGTCTTCTTTCTTGATTTCCATAAGGAATGTATTTTTAAAAAACTTAAAAGCATTGCTAAATATTGCTTTAGATCTAAGAAGGACCTTAACACCGCATGAGTCTAATATTCTGTTGTTATTTGCTATTGGCCAGATACTGAATGTGTGTTAATGTTTATGTCTAGATAATGGTGTGAAGTCTAATGCAACTGCCAGTGCTGACTCGGCATGAAACGCTTGGTGACAAGTGAACTCCATCAGTGGACCCTTGCTTCACTTTTGTTTGACAGATCATGGCAGTTGTATGGTAAAGGAGTTAAGTGTAAAGTGGAAGAAAATTCACTAAAAACCCTGATGTGACATTTGTATTCTGTACTCCAGTAACTTGAGTAAAGTTTTTCTTCCTGGTTCAGAGGAATTGGTCTGGAGAGCTGTATTCCTTCTGCACCAGTCTGAAGAACTAAAACCTACAGCTGAGATAGCATTTCCCTGGAAATAGTCTTGCACTCTAATTGTACTGGTCATCCCATGGAGTCTGTTAGCAGCTATTGCTGTTGTTCTTGCCAAGTATTTGATGGGTATTTCCATCAATTCTCTGTAGACCAGTGAGTCCCCAGAATATGGAAACGTCTGTGCTATTTGCTTCTAGTAACAAATATGTGTGAGAGGGTTGCAGGTAACATTGCCTATTTGGATAAACTTTTCTCTTGCATCTCTGCAGACAAGGGCTGGGAGCGTGCACATAAAACCTTACCTTGTGTAGGCTCTGGAGTTCTTGTTTCTTGCACAAGGAAGTGACAGTTTAAGTGGTCGCTTCTCTTATTCATAGGGGTGACGTTAAATTGGTTGTCTGTCTTTCTTGCGTCTTAAGGGGCTGATACCAGTTTGCTACATCTTTTTGCCAGTGACTCAGAATTTTTTTTCTCTAGATTTTTTTCTCCTCCTCTATAATTCCTTCTCTCCATTCCTAAGGCTGTACTAAAGAGGATGGTCAAAAATCAAGAATTATGATTCCTACTCCTCTGCCTTATTTGTTCTTTTTGTCTTTGCTGGAGTGGGCTGAAGTGGAGATAGCAGCATCTTTAGTGACAGGGCTACGTTGCCCTGTCTTTCCTACTTGTTCTGGGTGCATTTTAGCATTTAAAGTGGGGTATCTGGCTCAATGGATAGACCTCAGCATGGGGCCAAGGAGAGGGCCATGTTCTAAGTAATGCAGTTAGCTACATATGGAATTGTAAAAATTACTTTAGCCAGTAAACATAAAATACCCTTGGCTCAGTTGTAATTATTAAGTGTTAAGAGAGGATCTTTACAGTTAACTAAAGAAGGAATTTTAAAAACATTTCCTTGAAGTCGTACTCTGCTGTGTCTTTCATTTCAACATAATTGTGTAGCTGCTTTTTAAACAAGAGAATGTAAAAAACGAATTGAAAACACTTGAAAGGTATCTTAGTTTGGTTGCTTGCTTGTTTAATGGCATGTGTTGTCATATGCATTATCCTTTTGTGTTGCAAATGATTTGTGTGCATATTTTAAAGTTTGAGTTACCTGTTAAAGGCAACATAATCCACGAACACTTTGCCTGCAAATTGTTCTCTTGAATCAATGCAACAGCAGCACCTTTGCCTTAGCAGGTCCATTAGACACACATGTGCCTGTGCCACACACCTGTAAGAGGAAGGCTTTTATTTTGATCAACGTAGGGAAAACTGAGGAAAGGGAACATCTGTGGTGACAGAGGTGGCTTCTGGAGTTGCAGTTGAGTTGTTCAGGCTCCTTGGTGTCTGGGTGATGCATGGTTGTAGCTCATAGATAAGACTCATAGAGATGCAGCATGGAACCAGTGTAGCAAATGTGCTAGGCTTGTATCAGATGGATTAGTGACTATAAAAAGATGGTGTGGCAAGCAGTGAGCAGGGCCCAGTGAGATGTGAAATGGGTGAACATATGAAAAAAAAACCCAACCAAAAAAACAAGAGCAGCCTTCATTTGATTGTCATCCACTCTATAATTTGCACTTGAGCTGAAAATATGAGGTAGTTTTTCTTTAACTGCTTCATCTCTTCCCTTTAGTTATGCCCTCTGTAGCAGGACCTCACATCACCCCCGAAAGATTAATACATGATGTAGTAATATTTTGGTTTGGCCTAGCAATACTTCTGGTATCTGAATGATGGTGCTTTCTTTTTCTTTTTTCCTTTTTCTTTTTCTTTCTTTTTTTTTTTTAAAAAAAAATCTTAGCACTGCTCTATTTTGTCAGTGAAACTTTTGCTTAAACTAAGGCTTCTGTCTAGCAGAAGGCTAAGGTTGTTTGGGCTGTGTGTTTGAGAGAGCTTTAAAAAATAACCTTTTAAAGCAGTGGAAATTTCCAGGCCTCACAAAAAAAAAAAAAAGGCATATGAAATCTGGTCTAATAACTGCTTTGCAAGAAGAGAGAAATATGAAAGGGAACCGCAGACGTTCTGGATGTCAGCCTGTGAAATTTTCCACTATTTCCTTTAATAACATGCAGGCATGCTTATATTGCTGGAATTTCAGTTAGAGGTCTCATTCTGACTGAAACTCCCAGCCGCTTGCTGAGCAAATGCTCCCTGTAAATGAGTTGTTAGGAACAACACTTCTCATTAGTAAGAGCTTGTATAAATCGATTGTTGAATATTATATTAATCCTGCCTTCCATTTCTGGTATTACAGTTTGCATTGACTGTTGCTTTTGCTAGTGTATAAGATGCCCTCCTCAAGCGGCATCATATTTCTTTCTTCTGGTAATCTAGACTAATATCTCCAATAAGGACTGTGTGCTACTGGAAATCTTAATTTTCCTTTTTATATAATAATCAAAGGTAGCCATTAAGAAACACATCCTGTACTAATCATATTCTTCTGTAAATTAACTAACCTTAAAACATTTAATTTTTTAAATAAAATCCTTGCAGTTTCAAGTACACCAGTGAAAGTAAAACGGAAGGGTTCTGCAAGTTCCTCCCCATTTGTGTAGCTCCAAGCTCCTTTCAGCTAAATTCTCCTTGTTTACTGTAAGGTGCTCTGACCTTTCTTCAGCATCTAGAGGACTCTGTACTTCGAGTGTACCTTGTCTTTCTGTCACTACCGATATTCATTGTTGACTTGTGCTCTTTTGGGTCAAACCCTAAAGAATCCTTTATATTAAATTTTTCTGTATTGCTGAAATGCAAGGAGTGGGAGCTCGGGTGGTATCATGGGCAAAGCAAACAGCATCACAACAAACTGACTCCTGACACGAGCTGAAAAATACAGCAATGGAGGCCACTGCCTGCCCTTCCGAGCCCTTCCCAGCATCTTGCCAGTGCACCCGCTTGGGCTTCCTGCCTTTTGCCTCCCTTCCCACTGCTCTGCACTCGGGGCTCCTGCAGTCTGCAAACTGATTCCGTTGGGAATTGTCCCAGCCCCAACAGAGCCACCCAGACCACATCTTGCCAAGTTGTCTTGCCACCTGGTTGCACAATCACCAGCCTTAGTGCAAGGGAGGGGACAGGGTGGGGCTGGAGCATCCACGGGTTATAAACGCTTCAGCTGCATGAAGCTCTTGCAAAACTCTGTGTCTGGAACAAGCAGGTTGTGGAAGAGAGCCTCGAGCAAGACCTGGCCACAGGGGAAATTCAACACCTTTTGTCTGCACTGGGACTTAAAACCTAGCAGAGGTGATGGAGTTAACAATTGCATATTGTTACTGGTAGTTTCTTATCTGCTGTATCTGCACTGGAAAATTAACTTCATTTGAGTCAGAGCGTAAGTAGGTGTATTTAGTGCTATTCTGAAAACTGGTATTAGG
Source organism: Nothura maculosa (assembly GCA_032353885.1). Taxonomy (NCBI): domain Eukaryota; kingdom Metazoa; phylum Chordata; class Aves; order Tinamiformes; family Tinamidae; genus Nothura; species Nothura maculosa. Next base: position 60,718 of record JAUBOD010000174.1, read on the forward strand.
AAATTGGCAAGTGTTTAATGGGAGTTTGTTCCTAGTGTATCTCTCAGATATTACTGAGTAGAATAACCTACTGAAGGGGGTAGGTACAGCAATAAGGCTAATTTGGGCTGGAATGAAGCTGTCAATGGATGGCCCCTATACAGGCCCAGGAAATCAGTAGCCTGATGGCACTGGATCTAGCGTGGAAACATTTTTTAGCTGGACTGTGGGAATAGGGAACTTTTTAGGGACTGTGGAAATCTGTTGCTCCTTGTTGTGAAAGAACTCCCTGTTTCTTGTTTTTCTCCTCTGCTGCTGTCATGAGACAGGCATCTTCCGTAGGCTACTGCCTATAGACATTGTGGCTTCCAGGCCGAGTCTAAGGACTAAGAACAGAGTGAAGATCCCAAGTATTTGGTGATGTGTGTTTCTCAGTGAACTGGCAGAGTAGGCAAGTTGACCTGCAGCATGTGTGGCATTTAACCTTTAAGTGAAACTATCACTTAAGCTTATACTTCCACACCATCAAAATTGGAACTTTTTTTTGTGAAGACTTTTATGTAGACGAAAGCAAAATAGGCAGGTGAGGATGACAGTAGAGAACAACTTTCATATATAGCTGTGTGTTTTATACCAGGAGCATCTTTTACTTGCAGTGCTAGATTGCTTCCAAAGTTAACCTGTGCAGCTAGGCCAAAATAAACAGCCCACTGCAAAGCAGAAGACAAATTATTGTACTTGATAAATATGTTTACCCTAGGAAGCTATTGCTAAATAGAACCATATTGCGTGTTTATATGGACACTTGTCCAAAAGGACATCTGCCAGTGCCTGCACACAGATTGAAAGGACACATGGCAATTCAGTGTAAGGTGGGGAAAGTGGCCTGTAATGGTTGTGACTGACGAGATTCAGTCTCAAATGGTGCTTGTTTGAGCCAAGATGGCAGTCCCCAGACCCTTAAAAGCCTCACAGTTGAACCCTTTTGATGGGTGTTAAGTAATTGCTCTACAACAGGCAGTTGCCAAGATAATGGTGAGTTCTTGGATTTAGGCCCTTGTTGAGTGAGTGTCTGCTTAGTGCTGTCAGGTAAATCTTTACTTGCTGTCTGTCTGTTACTTTACTTTCTGTCTGTCTTTTTTTTTTTATGTGCATGTTAATTTTTACCAACCTTTGACTATTGACTGACTATTTACTAGGCCTATGACTATTCTAGTTAGTACTCAGTTAATTTGAAACGTTATTCAAGTGGTTGATGTTGCACAGATGAAATGGCCTTCCAGCATGCAAAAGTAATCCATTAGGCAAAACGGGAGCACAAGTTTGCCATCATGAGGCTCCAGAGCATTTATCTGTAGCAGAGAATTTGAGAAAAGACAACAAACTTTCTCAAAACCACGTGATATTGCAAGTCTCTTTCAGTGGACTGGTTTCCTGCAGCAAGGGCAGCTCTCTGGATTACCCTGCTTCGAGTAGCTTCAACTGGCAGTACTGTGTGTGTGTGTGTGTGTGTGTGTGTGTGTTATTTCAGTGTATTACAGTTAACCCTTACATTGTGAGGACTCATACACTCATACTGCATTTGTTGTTGTCTACCACAGCACAAGAGGTTTTGAAAATAACTCTTTAAAAAAAAAACAACCCTAGCGACTTCCTCCTTAAATATTGAGGCACTAATACAGGATAGATGTACTTATTATAGATCTGTTGTAGCAGATTGGTGGTGTCAGCTGAGGATGTACCACATTTGTGGTGGTGTTACTATGGCAACTGCCTTGGAAGAGCCGTCTCAAGGTCACTCATCAGTTGTAGCCTGGAGTGCTTGCTTCTTAAGCAAAATATCTACACCCAACAGATAATTCGGAAAATGAGCACTTTGCATTGAAAAAGCAACAATAGGAATGCAAAGCAGTGTTTTATTTCTGGGCTGAGGGAAAGGAGATTCTCTTTAATTGCCTTCTGTACGTTCCTGCAGCAGCAATTTGAGGGCTCTCAGAATTGTGGGGGGATTTTGGGTGAAATGTAATCCATAAGTAATCTAGTATTAATGACGTAAAAATTGTTTGTCTTTAAAAAATGCACCTCCCCCCCCAGCAAGGGAGAGGGAAGGGAGAGGAGGGGGGGAAAAAAAAAAGAGAGATTTTAACCTGCAAAAGCTGAAGGTGGTTTTTGAGAGAAATTTGTGACCAAGCCAGAAGCTTAAGGTACTAAAACAACTGCCTATACTGAGGAAAATTTAGACAAGATGGTGAAAATTGTAATCCTGAAAATTTAGTGCTTCTCATATTTAAGATCTTCTTGTATGAGACATCCAGGTGCATCCTTGCATCTAAATCAATGTGGCTGCAGTGAGAGAATGTCAAACACTCTAGCAGTGTTTTCAGTCTGATACACACTGATTCACAGACAAAACTAGACAAGAAAATGTTCATTAAATTATCTTACATCTGAGGTTGTTTTGTAGGACATGAATATAACAGATTAAAGCTTGATTTGAGTGAAAAAGTGCTATTTTGTTGTTTCAGATAGTAGTTACAACTGAGCATTAAATGGTACTATATTTTAGCTTTTCTTTTTCCTTTTTAGTTTTAAACTTTAGTTTTGTTTTGCCTCATACTTTGAACTAAAATAGCTGCTTGGTAGCAACACAAGCTGCCGTTGGACTCAGCAGTTGATATTATGGCTATCTAGGCTTCAAACCTCTCTTGCAAAGTGGTTAAGCTTTTTTTTTTTTTCTTGAGAACCTGTGCCCATCTGTTATGTCGCTGTGCTCTTGAGCTCTTCTCTCTTCCTAGTGCCCATTCTTATAATGGAGAGAGACAGCAGTTTAATCCTGCTTTTTTCTTTTCTTTTCTTTTAGACTGAAAAGAGCCAGGGCTTCTGATTTCCTGACAAGAACCTGTCCTATCTATGTTCTTGCTCTTGCAGACTCGCTCTCAATTGCTTTACATTCACTCTGTATGTTTTTTTTTTTTAAACTTCAGATTCATTTCTGACTTGTTATTTCCTAGAGCATGATGTTTATATTTTGTACTAAGGAATCTCCTTCCAGAGCTGCTTCTGCAATTGTATCTGTATTTACAGCTGGAGCTGAAGACCAAGAGCTGTGTCCTAGAGTCTCTTGAAAGGTCCTGAATATTTGTTTGGAATTTTTATACAAGTGAATTTAATAGTTGTGATTGACAGAACCCAAGTAACTATCCATAGAGTAAGTACTGCTAGGACCACCCAGACATAACAGGTGAGTTAATTCTTCTATTGCTACATTAGTGGGTTGTATGTGTATCCAAGGAGGTAATGAAGACACTTAAAAAGCTAAAGGCACAAAGCTAGTGGTACAGACTGTACCTTAGCACTCAATGAAACATACTTAGACCTTAGTAAGAGGGAAAGTTGTGCATTACAAACTTGTCCTTATTAAAGGCAGAACATCCGTTGTCTCTTGGCCTTTAAAGTTGGCCTTTAAGGACATCACACACGTCTAGACTTCTTTCTCCAAAGCAAGGAATCTATTCAACATTAACACCCTATAGAATGAGAAATGTTAGTGTATCCATAGTGTGAGGCCATGGCAAGAGAAGAGAAACTTTCACCTGTGCCACAGAGCAGAGGTTTTCAGGATGTGATATTTAAGTCACTTCCACATAATGCGAGGCAGCAGGATATACAAGGACTTCCTGGTCTACAAAAAGGATTTTTCACAGGCAACTTAGAATTTACACAGAGAAAGTATTTGTGGAGAGATGCTTACGTGAGCCCTGTGGCTGGCACCTCCATCACTCACAGCTCAGGACGTGGCCCTCGTTTGGGAAGTGGGCAGGTACCGCCTGAGACCCAGCGCTGTCCGAGCAGCCCTGCGGCTCTGCCACCCTACGCTGGCTGCCCTCCTGCTGCGACTCTTGGCCTGTACTGAGCTCCAGGGTAAGTTTATCCTGAGTGTTAAACTGAACTGCTGAATTCCACATCTTGGCTACACTGCTGGCAGAGCAACTCAAAGGTATTTTAGGTGTATTTACCTGGGTTTAATTACAAGAAAGCATTCTGGAGTAGATATTTTCAGCATTTCCTTTGAGAAAAATTAAAAGTATATTTTTCCTCTGCACTTGCAGGGGTTTAAAAAGGGACTAAGCTACACTTGAGGGTCAGCCTTCCACTGCCATTTCCTATAGTATTGTTATTTAGGAGCTTTCCAGGAGTTCCTAGGAGGAAGAATCTGATCTTCACAGCTGTTTGTACTTCTTGGGGACAGTGTTATCTCTTGATGGAAGCAGATGAGTCCTACAGCAGCTATCTTCTATTACGAGTATACATGTTGATGTTAGACCCAGAAGTTTAGCCGCACTAATTGCCTCAGCACTAGAGAAGTTTTTCTTTTTTCTCCTTGCAGTAGCAAAGCTGTTTCAACTTTCTAATGCAATACTTGAAACAAAAGGTTGGATACTTTCCTTTAGTCATACTCCCTTGAAAGTTTCTTCTATTATGGAGCCTTGCTATTTAGTAATTGCACTCCAGTCTAGACTTGTTTTTTCTGGAATAATAATAATAAAAAAGGACTTGCAAATCTTCCAGGCTTTTTTTCCCTCCCCAAATAAAGTTAGCTTGGAGTTTCACTAAAACTGCATGCCCATTTTGGGAGTGAGGATGGGAGGGAAGGTTTTAATGTACCATGTTAATGGAAAAACATCAACTAAAAACAAACCCACCACTGCCAAATCACTGTGAGTTTGTTACTGGGCATGAAATGACTGTTTCTCTTCTATAGCTGTAGTGGTAAGGTAGTGGTCTATAACTCTACCTTACCACTATAGCACAGAAACTGCAGAAGTTAGTTTAACTACACAGAGCCACGGAGAATAAGTTTGTTTATCAGTGAAATAATTTAGAGAAGACGATGGTTTTCTTGTCATGCATGGAAATTTTTATTGGGTTCTAACCTCCAAGGTATATATCATGCAATACACTCTTGCACATACCAGAGGGTTAAAAATCAATATTATTTCCTAAACATAAGGAGATGCTCGCACTTCTTTCCTATTTTTTTTTTTAACATCCTTGAAATGTAAAAGTATCTTAAAGGATAAACTTGTTTTCTCAGGCTTTGTCTTTCTCTCATATCGTTGTTATGTAAACTCTTTCGTAATAAGTCAATTACAAGATTGTCTGGGCTGGTTTGGCCTTCTGAGATGCTTTCAGGAGCTTTCACAGGTATACAGCAGTACCCTAAATTTCACTGTTTAAAAGTTATGTTAATCAAGATGCTCCATTATGGTCAAACTCTTTGAATGTGAAGGTATTTTCTCCTTGACAGACAGAACAAAGAGGAGGTCCAGAGTTTGGTTTTGAAGCTTCGAAGTGAAGGCACAGTCATTGTGAAGAAAAATGACAAATGTTTAATTACTACTGAAGAGATATAAGCTTTGATTTGGTATGCTATGACAATGTGAGATTTTGTAATTTGGTTAGGTCCAAGTATATTCATTATTTATTTGGCTAAAGATTCCTTTTGTAGATATGCTTTTTTCCATCAAACCAGCTGGTAAGCTACCCCTGATCACTTCTCTAATGTTAAGTTACTGCTAATGAGAAGGGACTTGAATAGTTGAAAAGAGAATGTGTTGAACTTGATATGAACCTTAATATCTTTTCTAGATTTTAAAAGGATTGTTGTAAATTATAAAGTGCTTAGTGTTTAGAGGTGGTGGCAGCTCTAGAAGGTGTTCTGGGCTTCTGTTCTGTGATGCTACAAAACGACTCCCTTTTGGAAGTGGCTCGAAAGGTGATTTTACTGCCGACCTACAACAGGCTCCGGATCCAGCTGCAAAGGTGGCTCTAGGAACAGCATGAGGAGCAGCTCGATGGCTGGCTCTGGAAGTGACTCAAGATCTACCTCTGTAGATAGACTCTAGATGTACCTCTGCTCAAGATACATCTAGGCTTGCCTGCATGTGTCTGAATAAAATAATTAAATCTAATCTTTATTAGAGATTTTTTTTTTCAATGGAGATCAGTGCTTAGTAGTGGTGAATATTGTGGATTATTAGCAATGGAACAGAATACAAAAATTAAAAAATTAAATGCCATATTACACATTCATATTATGCCTTCGTCTTATAAAATGGATAGTTCAGGTCTGTACCAATATTAGAAGGAGCATAGTGGCCCTGAAAGAAAGGTGCAGAGAAAGGTAGTTGAGATCAAAGCTGGGGAACAATTCCTGTACAAGAGGAGAAAATAAACCCAAGGCTTTTCTACGCTTTTTTTTTTTTTTTAAACTTCAGAGGGCCAGACAGATCTATGTGAAATCTTGAGTGTCACGGAAATCAACAGGAAGAAAGTGTTTTGCTCTTTGCTCATCTCGTTGATTTCCCTCCCATTCTTTCATTATCAGATGCCGCAGTTAAAAATAAACTGGTACTTTTTCAGGGTGCGGAGCTCAACTACAGACGCTACTGCCACAGGATATTGTAGATGCTGCTAATTTCCATGGGCTCAGAAAGTGCTTTGTATGGTCTTACAGAAGAGAAATCTAACTGCTGCAAAACTTAGTGCTCCTGATATAGGAAATGTCTGCGCTTGTAGACTGTGAAGCGTTTAGAGTGTGTTGGAAGAGAATCATGCATGTACCTTGTTCTTCCTAGGCATTCCTACTGGCTTTCGTTGGAGAGGGAGGATACTGGGCTAGGTAAGTCCTCTGACTTAATTGTCCGGGGCTGCTTTGACTTATATGATCTAAAGAAAACTCCAAAAATTTGAGGATGTCCATGGTATGACCTGACTTCAGTATGTATGGTAATAATCTTACATTAATGGGCCTTTGGAGATGCTTGGGCTTTTAAAAGATGCCGCTACTTAGGATGGAGCGGTAGCATCTTGTTGTGTATACGTTTGTCTTTAGTTCTTAATCCTCAATATCACTGATATGGAGTTTTCTATTCCTTAGGTAAACAGTGAGGTAAGTGCTTTGTGCAGAACAGTCCCTTTGAAAAAAACTGTAAAGAATAAGAATTTCTTAAATAAAGCTGTTTAGGGCCCAAAGCAAAGATGAATGTTTCTTAGTACCGATAATTTAGCCTCCGATATTCAACTAGATTAATACACCAGGCTATACATCTACTGCTTATTTAGACCTCCTTTTCAGTGGGATTTTGGCCTTAGGGGGGGGAAAAAAAAAAAGAATTCAAGTGAGTTATCCTATTCAGAAGAAAGGAAGGCTAAAGCAAAATGAGGAAAGCAAAGGGAGAAGTGTAAGAAAAAGCTTTGCAGAATGATCCCTTCTAAGCACAGAAAAGATTACTTGAAGTGTTTTGTTTCAGATAGTTCTGCTAGCTTAATGTTAAATGTTCCTAAGCAATGATTTGCAGCCAAATGCCACACTGAGGTAAAATAATATGTCATGGAGAGAAATAATAAATAACTTCTGCTCTTGGCTGGATGGAGGCACATGACTAAGCATGTTAGTCATAAATCTACCTGCAATGAAAAAAGAAACTAAATTGCAGTGTTTATAATCTAAAAAAATAAGTGAGATCAGTCTTAAATTTTTCTTCTTTGTGTATTTCTCCCTGCTATGCTGTGTATATCCTGTTACTCCATGTATGCTGTTTTTCGTAGGCTTATTTGATGTGGAATTTTAGCAAAGTAAGCCCCCTACTAGTGAGAACCCTAGTGTAGCTAAGGTTTTGTAGTTTTCTGATTTTTTTTTAATGCTTAGTACATTAAAAAGGCTTTAAAAAGATATTAAAGCTATGTATTACATAGAGACAGTATTAGCAACTTTTTTACTGTATTTAGTTTTGACAGAGCCCAACAATATAGGATTCTGACAGCAGTGTACCTAAACAGAACCTCCTTTTCTTAATTTTGAAGAGTTTTGTAGGAATGGTATGCTGTAATGGAGGGTTGCTCATCTGGATATATGATCTTTACTGACAAGGTAACACACAAAATCAACTGTGTTGTATTGGTGTCATATTCCTGTTATATGACATACATGACTGATAATTGATTGCCATGTTTGATATGCTTATCAGCTGCTAATATACATCTGTCAGGAACGGAGGGGTGGCTGGATACTGGCTTTAAAGCTTAGCATCAAGTTAGACTTGGAATTAAACTGCTAAGTGTCCCACAGGCCTGGTAAAAGAGAACATGATTTGTTTAAATTACAGTGGCTGCATGTTGGCTGTGTTGTCAAGCAGACAGATGCTGAAGCACAAGGGTTCTCCAGCTCAGAGGTTTAGTGAACAGAAGATACAGTTCAGTTGGGCTGCTTGTATGAGAACTAGAGACAGTGAATTAAAAAAATATATATGTATCTTTATATGTACACCAACATCTCCATCTAGACGTTTCCTCCAGGGCAGTTTATAAAAATACATAAAATTGCTTCCTAATGTTGTGAAACTACACAACTATTTAGCCATTTATCTACAAACAAGGAAGCAACTGGATCTGGAACAAAACATTACAAATGTGTCTGGCACTCGAAGGGGAAGGATGTGATCCCGTTCTTCCGTTTTTGGCAGTCAGTGGCCTCTTGTACTGACTTCCAGTATGGCTGCACATCTTCCTAAAATTATTTGGAATTTCTATGCAAATAAGGATATTTTCTTTTTGGAGAATTCTTGAGATGAATATCAGTGTGTGAAAAATTGTGTTTGTATAAACTTTCATAGGCAATTTTTTTTTTAATGAGTGAGTTGCTATTATGGATATGGTGCTGTAGGAATCCGAGGGAGCTTGGTGGTGGACTTGTTAAGTGTTTCTTCAGTGAGAAAGGAGGTTTTATTCCTTCAGTGGAACATTAGGAAAACTAGAAGCATAAGTTTTGGGACAATAGAAGTTCTTAATTAACAGCAGAAAAGCTTGAACGAAGGTATCTATGATATGTTGTGAGCTTCATTCAAAGGCAGGCTGCTTTTTCTCTTGAAGTGTTGCCAGCAGATCGAGAGAGGCGAATCCTGCCCTCCTGCTCAGCTCTGGTGGGGCTGCACCTGGAGCACTGGGGGCAGTTCTGGGCTCCCCAGGACAACAGGGACGTGGAGCTTCTAGAAGGGGTCCAGTGTAGGGCAACCAAGGTGATTAAGGGACTGGAATATCTCTTGTATGAGCAAAGACTAAATGAGCTGGGCCTGTTCAGCCTGGAGAAGAGAAGACTGAGAGGAGAGCTGATCAATATGTATAAGTAGCTGCGCCGAGAACGTAGGCAGGAGGGGACCAAACTCTTCTCAGTGGTGGCCAGTGACAGGACAAGGGGTAATGGGTACAAGTTGAAACACAGGTAGTTCCATCTCCATGTCAGGAGGAACTTATTTACTGTGAGGGTGCCAGAGCCCTGGCACAGGCTGCGCAGGGAGGTTGTGGAGTCTCCTTCTCTGGTGGCCTTCAAAGCCCACCTGGATGCCACCCTGTGCCAGGTGCTCTGTGTGTCCCTGCTGGAGCAGGGGAGTTGGACTAAATGATCTCTAGAGGTCCCTTCCAACCTCAACCATTCTGTGACTGGGGAGGGGAAACAAAAAAACAAAACAAAAAAAAAAAAACAACAAACCAAAGCGTGGGTAAAGCCTTGATGTTAAGGTAAGGAATATCTGCTCTGTGCAGTACAGCTGGTAGTGTTAATGGATGCATGCAAAATGTAAAGAAGAAAAAAAAAATCCAGATTAATAAAACATACTCTGCTTAAATCAATTAGAAAAACAATGTGGTGACGCAATATTGAAAATGAGAGTAGTGTTATTTATAACATGCCCCATTACCTTAAACCCATTGACTAATGGGAGGAGTTTATCATTAGGCTGCAGTACATAATTCTCTGATGGTTTTGTGCTTATTCTAATCTTATAATGAAAGTCACAGGAAATGATTCTAGCATCAATCCAAACCTGCTAACATTTAGAGCAGGTTGCTCAAGGCTTTCTTCTGTCCAATTCAGAAAGTCCCTGAGGATGGAGATTGCCTGGGCTTTCTGGAAGCAGTTCCAGTACTTGGCCACTCTTGAAAATGGAAATTTCACTTGTTGCTGGTTGTGAGCGCTGCCTCTTGCCCTTTTGTTGTAGGTCTCAGAGGAGAGGCTGTGGCTCCCTGCCCTATAACATATCCTCTTTACGTGCCGTTTTCCATAGTTTGTACAGCACTGAACAAAGACATCAACCTTTGTTTCTTTCTCTTATTTTTCAGCTAAGATTTCAGGGATCAATTCTTAAAGATTTTACTGCAATAATGATGTGCAAAACAATGTTACAGCTTTGAGTTTTGCTCAGTGACTTTTAGCAGATGCTTTATAATAAACATGGATATGCAAAGGATGGGAAATATCTGAAGTATTACAAGATAGCCTGAGTGTAGTGTGGAGAGGCAAATAATTATTCTAATTTGAGAATGATCCTGGTTTTGTATTATTTTGCAATTTAGTTGAATGTAGGCTGGTAAACCTTAGTAATTCCAAAAATGCAATTCTGTAAAACATACAGAAGGAAGGAAAAGAAAAGAGGAAGGCTGGGTTGTTTGTTTTTAATCGCTGAAATTCAGATTTTGAATGTTAGGTGTTAGCATTCAACTATACAAAGGCCTCTGCCAAAAGTGTATTTTATCTATGCACACTGAAATTTAATCATGAGGATATTTTGATTATAGCATTGAGCTAGGAACATCTCCATATTTCAAGGTCAAATCATGTTTTAGAAATATCATGTTTTGTATTAAGTAGCTCTACTTTCCATTCTTTACAGTGGAACAAATACGTGAGCACTGATAGCGTGCATGGAAAACTTAACTGTTTTCATTTTTTCAGTAACTTCCTTTGCTTTTATTCTCTAATCTTGTGCTCCCTCTTCAAGTTTCAGAGCTTACTTATGGGCCAAAAAAGTGACATCACTTAGTTAACATGTTTTTTATTGTTATTCAGTTAGGAGGATAGTAGGATCTAATTTCAAAAGCAAGGAGAACATTTTTTTAAAGCTATTTTAGTATCCTGATAAGGAGACGTACTAAGGAGGATTCCTGAAAGCCCTTTAATGCATCAGACATCTAACTACCGTTGCGGTCAGTCTGTTTGCCTGCCAGTGTGATCCGCACACTCCTAAAAGGTAGCAGCTGCCTTGTGCCTGCAGCACCCAAAAAAATCAAAATATGAATCTAGAGTGTTTTCCTTTTCAGTTGTAGATTTGCTAGCTACAGTTTGATATTTTCTTTAAACAGAGAGGTTCATATTTGAAAATTGTAATATATCCAGAATTTTGACTAATATGATCATCTTTATAGTGTTAAATAATATATTGACTGACACTAATTTTATAGACTAGTTCTTGTGCAAACATGTGAATAAATGCCCGTATCTATTGCATCTCCTGACTAGTGAAATGCGCCTAAGGCAGTCAACATGATTTATAGATTATATTTCCTTCCAGCTTGTGTGCCCTCCAATCCTGTCTCCAACCCTCACTGACTGGTGTAAATATTTCCAACTGTTAAGCTGATGATTTAAATGCCAGTTTAAAAATGTGCTCTAAATGAACATCCTGTAGCAGAAGTTGGGAGCAGTCTTAATTAAGATTGTTTATTTTACATTAGTCTTTTTTA
>JAUBOD010000174.1:88346-100655 GCA_032353885.1 Nothura maculosa
TGCCCTTTTACTTGGGGTAACTTCCCAAGTGCCTTATAGAACCACATGGATGTTTTTTGATGTCTTTATTCTCTCCTCAGAATCTGTGTAGGTGTAGCAGTTATTACCAGAAAATCATTTAAGAGTTGGCGTCTTTATTTTTACTTTTATTTTTTCCTCCCTTTCTTCCTCTCTCTCTCTCTCATCACCATAATCCAGGCACAGAGTGACAGTGTAATCACTTTTCCATCAGGAGTGCTGGGAGTATATGATGCTGTCCTCACATAGCACTGGAAACATGAGGTTTCCTGTTCCATGCTGCTACTAAGCCACATATTGTTCTTTAAACTCGATTATTTTTATAGGAGAATAATATTGTCTTTGAGAATTTGATTTGTGTGCACGCACATTCTCTGATTAATGTGCTGGTTTCCCCCCCCCCCTTTTTTTTTCTTGAAAAATGTTTAAAATATTTGGCATTTGTACTTTGGGCTGGAACTGCAGAGGATGTGAAATATTGAAAAAATAAATACAATATTGTAAGGTGTTAGAAACTGTAGAATGTCAGTGTGTCCCTGCTTAATGTGGAAAAGTGTTTTTGGCAGCATTGTAAGGAGTTTTGAAAGTTAAACCTTGCCTCAATTCATAGACTTGATTCCATACTTAAATCCCAAATTTGTAAGTTTTAAATAACTTGAGAATTGGCAGTGGCTGTAATGATGAGTATTTTTAGAGTACCTATGAGTATTTCCAGGGGGGAAAAGTCATGAAAATTAAGTTTGCAGATTTGAAATGCTTATCTCATATATCTAAACCCAATTAATTCAATTCTAAGCAGTACTTCTGCAGGTGTTATAGAGATCCCCTAAGTACTACTTGGAATTTGGAATTAAAATAGAAGTTATCTGTGTTGTTTATCTGTGATCAACATCTGGGGAGCACAATTAAGAGTCTCTGTTGTTTTCTGCTGTCTGTTTTAGCATTTCTTTACCATTCTGATCTGGTTTCCTCACAGCCCAGACAATGATGTTTTCTGAGATTCATACAAATGCAAGGCTTTGTTTTGTGGATAGGCCTTTTCCTTTGACTGCTTTCATAAAATATGTCCATCATACCAAGCTAGTTACTTTTCTCCTCCTTGTGCAACAACTCAAGTTATTTTTTTCCTGCTTCTCTTTTACTCCGCTTCAGGACATTTATATTTCTTTAGAAAAGGAATTTAGTTAAAAATTTAGTGAGACTAATTGAGCTATGTCCCATAACGCTCCCTAGCTGCATTTTACAGGATTATCACATCTTCATGTCACAAGAGGACCTGCAACTGTCCTGTCCCCACCAAGGCCCTGGGGCCAGGCAGATGTGTGGGCTTTTCTGAGTTCTTTTCTCTCTCCAGCTCTTAATGACCGCTACTCCTTTGATTCCTTTCTCAGGCAAATTGCCTTGGCTATACAAAGAGAAATTTAGGTCACAAATATCTTTACATTGTGCTACTTGAGAGAGAGGGAAGAGTTAGTTCAGTGCACTTGCCTATAAGTGTCTGGAAAAATCTGGCAAAATTAGCCTGATTCAACAAGTCTGGATTTCCTTTCTCAGGTACTGTAGGTAGAGGAATGCACATTTTTAGCATGAAATAAAAGCAGGCAGTTGAAAGAGTGTTAAAGCTATATTTAGGATTTTTTTTTTCTAGACACTAATCTCATTCAGTGCATTGGTGTGCATCTATGCTGCTAAAACACCTGGACATATTAAGAAGGACTAATTTTAAACTTTTTAATCTGGTTCCATTTGGAAAGGAGAACGGATATGTTTGTTTCATTGGAGAGAAGCCTGCTGCCCTGCTTTACGTGTTCCTCAGACCTGCCATTTATGTGGAGCAAAAGCAGCATTTGCAAAAACAGGAAGCGATTTTGTGTTTTGCTTTACATCTCTGCAGTGTCTCATACCACCATACCTTTTATGGTTGACTGCTTGATTTTCCAGCTAAAATTAGGGTTCTGTTTAAAGTACGTTATCAGGTCGTGCTCTTTGTCACTTCTGTACACTGAGTTTTGCATGTTGTCTGGTCCTACTTTTTAAGTTAAAATGGTACCTCAAAAGGTAAAAGTACCACTGATAGAGCATACTTTCTCATTGTTTTACTGGACGCAGTGATTAAATCTAAACATGATAGCTAAGTTATTTAAGCTGTTTTTCATTATTGTTTGTCCTTTTTGTTGGTGTGTTGTAACAACGGAATACTATTCCCTCAAATATTCATGCCCTTGGAAGTGCTGCTTATTTCAACTGGCTGCAAATTCATGGCAGCAGGCCACACAGCTTATGAAACGTTGCACCCTGAGGAGAAAGATTTTGTTTTGCTTTATTTTTAAGGGGTTAATCAGAGTTTTTGGATGTCCAGTACTACATCTCTAGGTGGCTTTGAATGTTCAGAAGGCATCCCAGAAAGGACAGTGGGCACTTTGGGGTGGCTTTGGTTCCAGCTTGTCTGCTGTGAGCCCAGAGCACCATTGGCAAGGCTTATTCCTTCCCAGTAACTTCTTTGTGCACTTCTGTGTGTTTTTGAGGCTCACCAGTTTCAACTAGATCACATCTCGGCTCCAAAGGGGAGCTGATGCCAGAGGTAGAAGAGTGGAAACAAAACTCTGACTAAAGCTCAGAGATCATTAGAGAAAGCCTAGTTTACTAACAGCTTTTAATTAAGAGGCTTGCTTTGTAAACAAGCAGATTTGAAAAGAATAGTTAGGTCTCATTTTATCAATGCACTTGTTAATTAAAAATATTTTGGCCTCTGCAACTTGACACTTAAAAGTATTTACTTCAAGTAAACAAGTTTCTTTAACCTCCATGCCTGCTGGTTTGATGAGTACTCTTGGTTCACATACAAGATTCAAAGATTAAATTGGAAATAAAGGGAGGGAGCATTCATTACAAACAATACCTGTAGAAAAGGTAACATGTTCATCTACTCTGAATCTTTTTCTGACTATTTTTCATTGGGAAGCTCAAAAGCTGACATTAAACTGGCTTTCTACTTGGCAGAGATCACGTTAGAAACTGATAGTGGGTCCAGTAAACGTTTCATTTTGACAAGTAACAAGTCGATTTTTCTCTTTAGTTGAAGGTGGGTTTTGGTTTCATTAGTTTCAGATGCAAATGTTATTTTGCAACTGTAAAATGATTTCTGTCCTGAAATTCAAGCTTGCAGTGAGCTAACTTGTACCAGGCTATTTTTGATGCTTTTTGAATTTTTAGCTACCGCTCTGGAAAACTGTTTTTAATTCTCATAAACACATACTGTGTAAAACTACCTTCTCTGTAAATAAGTTGAGATTTTGGCAGGAATGAGACTGATTCAATTATGGCAATGCCATAGAGCTGGAATGAGGTTATGCAAATTACTGTAGTTATCTTTAGTTTGCCCTTCTCTGGAAATCCAAAAGGCCACACTTGCTTCCTTGAGACATTGGTAGAATGGAGTTGCAGAATGAAAAAAAAAAAAAGCATGTTTATCATATATAAAAATGTATTTGGACACATTTATTCTGCCTCAGGAAGGAGGGTGGACTTGTTAATGACTTGGGGAGAGTTGACATGTACTTAGTGAAACAAACTAAATTTAGTTGATTGCATTTCCTGTTTTCACCAAGAAATTCATAAGCCCTTTCTGTTTTTAAAACATCTGATAGTGCAGAGCTACCTCCAAGAAAATGAGAACTGTTACTGCTGAAAACTTGCAGACTGACTTCTGACTACTCTGGAACTCTGTTTGGAAAGCTGCTCCCTCCCTTTTAAGGGAAAATGGTTCCTAGTCTTGAGTAAATTAGAGATCTTGTATGTTTAACTGCTCACGTAGGAAAATATCTCTGTTGCTGTTGGATCTTGCAGAAGCTGCTGAAGAAAAAACAAACAAACAGAAAGTAGTAGCTTAATTTACTTGAGATTTCTTTAGTGTAGTAGTAGTAGTAAGGATTTTGGTGTTTCTCTTACAGTAAATATACTATACAGAATATTTTGCAGAGCATGCATTAATTAATGGGAACGAGCTACTATGTGCAACTGGCAGCGATTCACCACTGGCTGCACTTGCACAACTAGATTTGTTGCCAGCTGGTGGCCCTTAACCTTGAGTTCTGGAAGATTTGCAAACTTTCTGCTTTAATGTGCAAAAAGTAATTGAAACCAAGTAGATGTTATTTTTTCATAATAACCTCAAGTTTTTTTTTTTTTAATACAAATACAAAGTACTTCATCTTTTTACTCTCCTGTGTGGTAATCAAGGAGACATGTCAGTCCATCTTAATCCATATTATTATAACTGTGTTCTGTGCTTCTTTAAATCCTGAGGACAGTTACAGTTTTCTACTTTGTCCTCCCTCACAAGTACCTTGTATTAGTCTTCAGTATTGCTAATAATATCAAGTTCCATAATCTTACAAGATTTAAATTTTCAAAGACTTTCATATTAAAATTGCACATGAATGTGATCATTACATATACATTGTATTTCCCATAAAATACAATGTTTCAAGTTTTGTAACTTGTGGCAGGAATGCCATCTAATCTACTACTAGTTAGCACTTGGGGTTTGCCTCCGATAGTTGCTACCTATTTCCTGTGCATCCTGCTTCGGAACTGGGTCTGTTTGGGGTGACTGCAGAGATTAAGATTGTGCTGGAGAGGATGTCACGTTCTTGCAAAGTGCAGTGGTCAAGACTGTGCAAAATCGTCATCTATTACCAAGGCATAAAATAAACTTGCATTGCATGAGAGAGTGTGTCTGTCCAAAATGTAAAAAGTTAGAAGTAGCTAATAAATGATTAATGCTTTCTGACTTAAATCGTCAAACTAATAGCTTCATGTTTTGAGTTTCTTAAGTAATGTCCTCTTCCAGTTTTAACAAGTCTTGTAGCTTGGATTAATAATTTTAGTTTAAATGTTGTTTAAATTCATGTAATTTAAAAAGATGTAGTGAATTATGTGACTTGGAGTTGATTGCTACCTGTGTGTGCTGAAGAAGAGCATTGGGCAGCTCGTGTCCACCTCACTCCTCTGCACATCATGTAACTGGTGTCACTGGGGCATTCAGATAGGGTGCTGTACAAACTGGTTGCTCTCTCTGTCCAAGATGAAAGGAGTGTTTTCCCCTTTTAAAACTTCATTAAATAGTAGTAGCAGAGCTAAACAGACACTACCCACTCCTCAGTCTGCCTGCTAGTGGCTGTGGTTTCTTACCAGCTCATTTGGTTTAACAAGTTCTCTTATAGTAGCCCAGACATCACATCCTGTTTCTTTGTGGTGTCTGAAATTGGGATTTTTTTTCCCTTTAAATATATTTACTATATCTTGATTTTTAAAATTAATGTTTACTATGTTTATTTTTTCTCCAGGTTCAAGTCTCTAAGGACGTGCCTCTGCTAGAAGCGCTGTGAGCGTAGTCTAGAAATGTGAGTGCTGCCAGTGCCTGTCCGGAACATCCAAGGTTGTCGTTGCAGTCGAGCAGCTGGGAAATTGGTCAAGGCTAAAGGCCACCTTGGATATTTGCTGCCCTCTGGATTTACCAGTTCTTGTTGCTGGTGTCATGTAAGTAGACGGTGGTGACTTTATCACATCCAGGTGCTTTTCCCTCATGAGAGCTGTGTCCTCATGGTCAGATTCAGGTCCCTGCTGCCACGAGCTTGCAAGGGCAGCCTGCAGTTCTTCCTCTGGATCATCACTGAGCTGTCTCGGATCCAGACTGAGATACCACCTTCCTGCAGCACTTTGTGCAAAGCTGGCAGGAGAAACTCTTACAAAAGGCCTTTCTTGTGGCAGAAACTTCACTAGAACCTCTTTATTATAATGTGGCCTTGCACCTATTGCTGTGCCTGTGAGAACAGATATATGTGAGTAGGGACTCAGCTTTGGTTAGCTGCATCTGGAGTAGTGGGGACAGTTTTCAGCTCCCCAGAGCAAGAGGGACATGTAGCTTCTAGAGAGGGTCCAGCGGAGAGCGACCGAGATGTTTAAGGGACTGGAGCATCTCTCATATGAGGAAAGACTAAGAGAGCTGGGCCTGTTTAGCCTGGAGAAGAGAAGATCGAGAGGAGACCTACTCAATATTTCTAAGTAACTGAGGGGTGAATATAGGGAGGAGGGGATCAAACTCTTCTCAGTGATGGCCAGTGATAGGACAAGGAGTAATGGGTACAAGTTGAAACACAGGTAGTTCCATCTCCATCTGAGGAAGACCACCTTTGCTGTGAGGGTGAAAGAACCCTGGCACAGGCTGCCCAGGGAGGTTGTGGAGTCTCCTTCTCTGGAGGCCTTCAAAACCCACCTGGATGTGACTACCCTGTGCTGTAGGTGTCCTTGCTAGAGCCAGGAGGATTGGACTAGATGATTTCTAGAGGTCTCTTCCACCCTCTACTCTTCTGCGGTTCTGTATGGAAACACGAGTTACTTTCTGAAAACAAGAGTGGAGACTTTGCTCCTTGTGGGGCAGGAAAGGTGCTCAGGATGTGTCCCAGCCTGTAACTAAAGCATTCTGTCATTTTAACGTATGCAAAGGGAGCCCAGCTCACGTTAATTGTCATAGCTGAAAAATGGCAGCCTGGCCGGTGCCGCCTCGGCGCTGCGGGTCGGTGCTAAATGAAACCTGACGAGGCCTGAAAGATTGCAGTCTGCCCAAGCCAGAATGTACAACACAGGATGTGTGCCGAGGAAAAATTATTTAGCATGTTGCAACAAGGTGTGCTTCATGCCCTCCTGGAGCAGGGATAGTTGCTTTTTTATTTTTTTTTAACTGACAGCCCCAATTTAGGGAAATCTATACCTGAGTTGGTTATTTATTATCTAGAAAATAACTTTTTAGACTGATAGAGTGGCAGTGGAGAGAAGGAAAGGAAATGAAGAAGGATTAAATGTATTTTGGAACTGCATTTTTATTAGTATTTACTGATGGAAGCTAAATTAGGATAGTGAGGCTGCAGTACAATTAGCAATATATTTTGCTTTTTCTTTCACAATGTAGAGTTTGTGTGAGGTGCAGACTAAATACGCTTGTAGCCCCCTCTGAGAGGGGGATACCAATGGCAGCAGCTTGTTGAGCTCACTGAGATCAAGAAGTGCAGAATGATGGTTTGGGGTAGTGGGCTTGTTTTCGTTGGGCAGTTTTTAAGCAGGAAACCTGGAGCTCATGCAATGCCAGCAGTAGTGGCGTGATGAGAGCAGCCAAGGTGCATGTGCAGAGGCACGTGTGCCATGGTTGCCTTTGAGACTGACAGATGCTTAGGGGATGACTGTGCTTTGAAGGAGGTGCCCTAATAGCCTGAGCTAAGCCAGGTAAAGTGGGAGAAAAAGCAGTGCTGCAAAAATACATGCATCTGTTTAAAATCTGAAGAACTTCCATGTTATTTCTGTGCTCAGAAGACAAAACAAGTAGCTTTGTTTGAATTGTAAAAATGGAAAATTCTGTCCAGTAAAACAAGAGACATGAGTTTTTTTGAAGCCTTTATGGATATAAGATCCAAGTGAAGATAAATGGCAGGCTAAAACAGTGTAATATTGGGGTTTTAGCATTTTTACATCAGATAATAGCCAAAAGCTTTAATTTTCTATAATGGCTGAACAAACACCTCTGATACTACATCCTAAGATTCTTTTATTTTGTTCTTGTTGTGCCCTTGTCTTGGTTTTCAGTATTGGCAGTGATTGATTTAGCATAAGATGGTGTTTTAGAAGCCTTTAATTAGGAGACGATTTACTTTTGATGCTTATTCTTACGTGACCACATTGTCAATCAACCTTCTAATTGGTAGGTCTAGTTCAGATAAATAAAGCTGCAATCAGTATTGTCAAAGGCACAGTTAAAACAGGAGTGACTGTATGGGCAACCAGCTGATACAAAAGCTTTGCTTTAATTTCTTAAGAAATGAGCTACTCAAATAAAACTCCTTCACCTGGCTGCTGATGAGTATCTATTAAGAGCTCTGTGCAGAAATATCAATTTTGAAACTCTCGATTTTGGATAGGACTGTGGTGTGTGCTTACATGTGAATGGCTCATAAATATTTCCCAGGAGCAATTTATTTTTCTAATTAGCTCGAACAGCTTCTGCTTTACATAGTGCTTCAAGCAGTTTTTAGCAAATCAATTCAATCACACAGCTGTTGTTTGAAACTTTTCTTAAGTTACTGTAATTCTCTGCAGAGACCCAGAATCTCACTAATTAGTACACTTAATCATACCTTGTATAAGATGCATGATAATAAGTATTAATCATTCCCATGATTTTGTAGAAAAACAGAAACCTGAGAGTATTTATAACTCTGGAAGCAGTTTGCTGTGCTATCGTGGTGCTGCAGAAAGCCGAGTGCTAACAGAGTGTGGCTCTGGGCTTGGTTTTTACTTCCGGATCATAACGTTGCAAAACATCTAATTTGGGACTGCAGCTTTTTATATTTGGATTTCAGAGTGCCTGCCTGAAGTTTCTAAGAACAAACATCCTTGGTAGTCTTGAGATTTCTGCAAAGGGAAAGAAAATAGTCAAGTATAGCTTTGAACTATATACTTAGGTCTCACGTGAAGGAAAATTTGGTTTCTGATGGTGTTTGCAATGTTACAGTTGGGGCTTTTGAAGTGCCAAGCACACAAGTGTTGAAAAATTGTGAATGGAGCCCCATTGGTGTCACCGATGACTTCCTGCCCTTCTGTAGAGGGGACAGTGGGTAGGAGTAGGGCAGAAGCCGACTGAAATATTGTGCATCTCACTAGTGTGGCACAGTATTGGGAGCCTCCCTGGTGTTTTACATTTACTACTTACACTTACTGTAAATGAGATTTAAACTCATTTAACTCATTAAAATAGACATTGAACGTTGAGTGTTTTCCTTACTTGTTTGTAATTTTACTAATGTCAGACAAAAATAAGAAAGAAAGAGTAAGCTTTATTTTTTTTCACCATATACAGCCTTTTTTTTTTTTTTCAGGATGTGACTTAAAATGACTTCTGATTCTGAGGGGCCTCTGAAAAACAAGTTGTGCTTGAATGTGTGCTAAGGACAAGTAAGTAACTGATTTTGTTCTTAGACTATATGTGTCCAGGAAGTTATATTATTTTTAAAGCTGGAAATGATGTATGTAAATATAGAAGCAGCATCGAATTCTTAAACAAAAATACACTTCATTGCTAAAAAGTGAGTTTTCCAGGTTTGTTTTCATGTGGATTTTTGTCTAAATGGGAATATTGGTTGTTTCTGTGGTCCCTCCTATAAGAAAAGGAACTTTGCATAGTTTACATAGATTTCCAGTGAGATTTCTGATTCAAAATACTGTTTATCATCTGTTTGTGTTTTTTTGAGGGAAGTATAAATTAGAAATGGCACATTTTACCTGTTTTAGGCAAGAACCAGTTTATTTTTTTTGAATTTACATCTTAAAAAAGCCATCCTAATTGTGTATAATACTAAAAGGAGAGTTATATTTAATATTTTAATGTTACAAAAATTTTAAGAAGTTCCAAGACATCTTCATGATTCTTTGGAAAGGACTGGGTTGATTTAGTTCTTCATAATTGGCTTATTCAGAGGAATACAGAGAGACAAATTATACTTTTTCTGTAGTGAAAATTTCAGACAAAATGAATCATGGATACCAGGCAATATTAAGTTGGAGGGGAAGACCAATACACTGAATGACAAAAGGGAACAAAATGATCTAATGCCTAAGAAAGGACCTCATTTTTTTCCCGGCATATACTTAAGAAAAAAAAAGTCTCAATATGAAAAGTAGGTAGTATATTGTAAGGGATTTTGACATGCATCAATATCCTTTTGTTTTTCCTAACTCCTTTAATGATGAGCAAAATGTTCTTTGTTGTTTTTTTTCTTCTCCCTTTTTAGTGAGCGAGTTCCATGAGTCTTTTGGAAAATTTAATATTATATCTCAAAAATTAGGATTATGTTATTAAATTGTAATACCAAAACATTCCTACTGCATGATAGTTAGAAATAATTATGAAACTAAGGAACAGCTTATCCAACCACTGCTGCCTTTAGTTCCACTCACTGCTGGAGTTAGGAATAGTGGCACATGGCAAGTACTTTGGACCTACTGCCTTAGGTGGAATTATACAAGGAGAGCAATAAATCATACTTTTTGAAGAAAAATGTTCTAGTAGATGTTAGATGTGAAGTGAGGAACATAAATGATTGCTTGTTGATGAATTCACACCATTTTTCAGAATGATTTTTTGTGTCTTTTAGTTTTTAGTTTCTAATTTGTTACAAGCACAGAACTTTGGGGGACTCTGGTCACACTTCCATTCATCTTAAACATACCCTGTCCCCTATAGATGGATCTATCTTTCTAAATTACTTGGTGAGAGCTAGGACTGTGGTTTTCTAAGCACCTTTTCCTTCACTCAGAATGGCTCAAAAATGCTAAATATTTGAAAATTTAGAGCCTTTGTATGCTCTCCCAGCTTGTAATAATATTCTTAGAGAAAGGAAAATACGTATGCAGGACCCTCAGCATCCTGAAAAATTGCCACAAACCATTCATGTGTAATTGTAAGGAAACAGCCTTCCCATATTACCTACCCTTCCTTCCCTCTCTAAGCCTCTATATTCAGGCAATAAAAGGTTTTTCTTAAATGGAAGTAGTGCTTTATTCTCGAATATTCATTATGTCTCTTGGAGAATGTGTAAGAATAATTTTGATTTTCCACTTAATCATATTTTGTGGTATCAGTCAGTATAAGCAAATGCTAAACCAGAAATGGCATTTCCATTTTGAATAGTTTAATGCAACTTGTTACTTGCAAAAATTATATTATATTCCAAAATTGCATCCCAGCTGAAATGTTGGAGTATTTAATGAGGTTATATCTGTTTGGAGATCTCTTCTTCAATGCAAGATTTTACTCTTGCTTTCTGACATTCTTGCAGTGCCCACACCCTTCCTGAGCTGTCCTCAAGTCTTATCGCATTTTAAGCTCTTCCTTTCTCTTTCCACAATAGCTCGAGCACTGCAGCATTATGTGGTGCCTGGGAATGCAGTTTCAGGCCAAGCACCAATGTTGGATTTTGCACGTGTCGCCTGCAGACTGACTCTTAGGTTTGAGCCTTAGCTTAGAGGTCTGTTTGCATAAGACCTTGTGAGTGATACGTGCTGTTGAGTGTCAGCTGCAGATAATCAACTCTTTGCATAGTCGTGGTCTGTTTTTATATAATTTGTTTTTGCAACTGCCTGTTTGTTCAGATGAGTAGGTTTTCTTTCCAGTGCTTTGGTGACAAACTATCTTCCTGGGAACTTTTGATGATATACAGCCATCTAGTGGCTTTTATGCTCTTAACAGTTTATTTTTCTTCAGCTCTAATAAGGCGAGCAGTGACTTGAAATGCCTTTCACTTGAGAATTTAGCCTTGGAGGGGTATCTGGCTGGATAAAAGTCTTCAGGCTCTTTGTCCAGACTTTGTACATTGGGCTTTCTTACCAACACTGTTTTCATAACAAGTGGTTAGATGTAATACCTTCTTGGTATGATAATACCAGTATCTGTGGTGTCTCTAACCATAGCTGTGCAGTTAAGTACCTTTTCTAATTGTTTATTTCAAATTCAACACTATATTTTGTCACTATTTTAAATTTTATTGTGACTTAAACTGTATATTGCCATGTTTTTATAATGCATGTCATTAGGTTGAAGGTTATTTAAATATATAATTTTATGTTAAGCATTGTAACATTTATTTAGTGGCAAAGAGAGTCTGTGTTTCAAAGCAATGCCCTTTTGCTCCTGAACTTTGCACACCTAGAGTGACCTTGCGACTGCTGCTCGTTGTAGCCCAGCAGTACTCTGTCCTGCCAAGCTTTTGAAGGTTTGTTCTGCTGCATGAAGATTTCCTTTTGAATTCTCCACCCATAGCTAACATCCTATGATAACAGTATCAGCTATAGCAAGCCAACCCCATGCTAACATAACAAGTGCTGCTTCACACAAATACGTTCTTGTTGGTCTCTGCCCTTCGCCTCAATTGACTCAGCCTTGGAAAGAAATGAGCAATGTTACATTTTGCTGCAGAAAGCAAGTAAGCAAAAAAAATTTTTAAGTCAGTCAAGGTTAATACGGTAGAGACAGTGCTCACACTTCACTCTCTTCTTTTTTGACATCTTGTCCTGGAAGCATTAGCTGACTCAGGCTGCCTTTTCTAGCCTATACTCTGTTTTAGTTCCTACATTGTCTGAAGTTCACAAAGGAAATCCAGCTGCAAATCACAGAATCACAGAACAGTAAGTTGGTAGGGACCTTAGAAGGACATTTAGCCTAAGTGCCGGCTCAAATCAGGGCCA
>JAUBOD010000174.1:104941-132214 GCA_032353885.1 Nothura maculosa
ATTTGTCTGCCTGTAATGTAAACCAAGGATACTAAAGGAACAGGGTTTGTATGGCTTCAGGGATAGCTGAGGTGATTTCCTTCATTTTAGAAATGGGAATAACTTATCAGTAGTCCATCAAGTAAGGCTGAAGGTGTCACAGAAGAAAATATTCTTTATTTGTTCCTCAATACAACTTAATTATAGAAATGAAGGTGTATTGAAAAAAATGATTTTTAATCTCTGTAAACAAGCAACAGGACATTTAGTTAAAAAAAAATGCTTCTGAATTTTTATTTGAAAATCTTTATAAATTTTCACTCTGTTATTTTTAGTTAATGGAGTTGCTTGGACCAATGAAACACCAAGACAGAAGAGTCATACGTTTAATTGCCGAATGATGGTGAAAGCCTCTCATGATCTTTTGGAAGACGTTGGCAGCCACCAGGATACACGTCAGCGATATGAAACGATGCAGTGCTTTGCTTTATCTCAGCCAAGAGCTATGATGGAGGAGGGAGAAGGTAGGAAATCCTGTACAGAAAAGAAACCTCAAAATAAATTTTGTGTTCGTACATATTACGAGATCAGTAGTTTCTGAATAGAAACTGGAGTCTCCATTTTTTTGGGAGTAGAAACACAATACACAAACTTCAAATCCATTATATTTGCATTTTAATATTGGAAGTTATTAGACTGTTTTATTTAAACACTTTCATAGTAAAAATAGAGAATTGAAAGCAAAATTATTGTTTTTTCAATGCAGACTTGCAATCCTGTATGATTTGTGTGGCACGTCGGATCACAACTGTGGAAAGAGTATTTCCAACAAATCCAGAGAGCTTTATTACAAGACATGACCTTTCAGGTGAGAAATGTCCCCGAGATTAAGATTTCAAATCTCTTTTGAACTTGTGCTCTTGATGCCTGTAAATGAAGGACTGTTGCCTACCTGTAGTAACTGGAGGAGCTGATACTAAAAATTCCCTACTGTGTTTTTGCAGTGTACCATCTAAACCTACTTGAGTATTGCTCTTTTATCAAGCTGCTTCATATTCAATAACAGATCCTTTATAAATATTTTTTTTATACTTAAAATCAGACATTAGAATGTTGGATGATTAAAATGATGATAATAGTCTTCTGAAGTGCTGCACTGTGTTTGTATGTGGTATAGAGGTGTTGGGATAGTCATTAAGAGTTTACGTAGAGTATTTTGTTTCTCCTAACAGGCAAG
The DNA here is from genome assembly GCA_032353885.1 of Nothura maculosa. NCBI lineage: Eukaryota > Metazoa > Chordata > Aves > Tinamiformes > Tinamidae > Nothura > Nothura maculosa. The sequence continues at coordinate 106,158 of JAUBOD010000174.1, forward strand.
CTTGTCAACATTGATACAAACTCATTACGCTCTTCCATGAGACCTGGTTTTGAAGATACAATTCGGCGGTGCATTCAAAGATTCTTATGCCATAATGATGGACAGTCATGGTCAAACAAACGCCACTATCATGAAGGTAAAATATGTTTGCAGCGTTTTGTTGTATAGCTCATCTCAAATGCTGTGGATATTTTTTAATCAAAAATGCCAAACTCTATCTCTATTCATTATTTTTCATGCTTTTGTTAGTGCTAATGCTGTGACTCATATTTACAAACTTTAAAAATACGCTCTGTTGAGGAACGGTAATTCTGATAAAGAAGTTATTTTGTTTTTGTAGCATGTCTATTCTGATAATACTCATGGAAAATATCAGAATAATAATCTAGAAGTCCAAAGCAATTTATTTTTCCACAGATGGATATAGCAATAACAGACAAATTATATTTCTTTAGTGAGCTCTTACCCTTGTTAAGCTTTAGCTTGACTTTAATTAATTTGATCATCCTGATACGTAAAATAAAGTACAGCCAAGTTTTCATTAAGAAATATGTTATTGTGTGTGGGTGTTGACTTCAATCTTCAAGGATTCAAAGTAATTCAAAGTATTAAACAAAACTATTACTAATGGAATTTCAATTCAGTTGGATTTAACTGATTTAATGCTAAATGCATGAGAAATTTGGAATTTAGTATGTTTTAGGATATACGTTCCAAAATCATTTGGTGTTGACTTTGAGATACTTCAATGAAACATAAAAACTGACTTAAAAATGAACCATTTCCTCCTATTGAAATGATTTATGTGAGTTCGCACTGAAAATTTTGACTGAAAGCAGTTATTTCCACTTTTTTTTGATTAAAAGGACCTTCTTTAAATTAAAAATACTTCATTTGAAGGCTTCCTAATTTCATTCTATTCCATATTAATTACCTATATATGTTAGTGCAGTTGAGATTGAAGGGTTGATTAGATGTTGTCCCCAAGGAGAAGCCATGGAAACCTACTTACCTAGCCAAGCAAGTCTATTAGCAAATTTAGAGCTTTGTCACATGTGCATGGTTAGCACAAAATACTGCAATGTCAAATTCATTTTGCTTGCTTTTTTCCCCTCTCTCTACTATTTTAGGGAAAGTATATGGGATACTTCCTTTTTCAGAATATCTGTCTTAGGTGTGTCTTTCACTTTTCTTCTTGGGCGAATGAGTATTTAATAAAAATCTATACAGTGCTTATTCACCTTTTTTTGGACTTTGAAATATGAAAAATATTTGTGTGTTCACAGCTTATACACAAGGTCATGCTGAGACCCCCTTGTACCGGTTCTCTTTGGCGGATGGGACGATCGTGACAGCACAAACCAAGAGTAAACTGTTTCGAAATCCCGTAACTAACGACCGCCATGGATTTGTCTCTACCCACTTTCTTCAAAGGTGAAATGAGCAGCAGCTGTTTGTCGTTTAATTGTTACAGCTTTTAAAAATAGATGTGGTTTTTGCAAGATCTGATGAAACAGTATACCAAAATATTTTATTTGGCTAAAACTAGAATAGAACAGGAAAAAGTTAGGAAAGAGTTTTCCAACATGCAAATAAATGCATGAATCTAGTTTTCAGTCCCCACTGTACCGTCCCAAAGTAACCATGTGGTCAGTGTTCGACGTGAGATGTTTCCTTTGTTCTGCATCATGGATGATTCAAAGTTAAATGTACTGTATACAGTATTTCCTGTGACCTGTTCTTGTTGATTACAAGAATAATTGAAATGCTACTCAGGAGAGAATCTGCTTGGTTCTGGCATTAAAGTGCCTCCAGATGCTCATCAATGGGTAACTGAAATTGTTGAGGACATCATTAATGTGCACAATAGAAGAGTGTCATGCATTGGCTCAAGGAGGGAGTAGGAGAAGGAAGACATTTAACCTGATAAATATAAATAGTGGCTGCTGATAAAAGCATTTTAAAGGGCTGATCCTGTGTGGCTTATAGCTCCAATGACCTAAAGGACTAAACAGTTCTGTAATAAATTAATTAGTTTTGCTTTTGTGGAGATACTCAAAATCTCACAACTCTTTTTGAAAAATCATTTAATAAATCCTGAAAAAAGATTGTAATTTATTTTCTTGGGGTTTTGGGGATGCTATTGAATTTACAGAGAACAGAATGGATATCGACCGAATCCTAGTTCAGTTGGGCAGAACATGAGAGCGCCCGTGGCTGGGAACATGAATGCAGTTGGTGGCATGATGACCATGTCACCGGGTCAAGGTGTGCCGATGCAGAGCAGGAGCTACAGCGTGGCAGACCCCAGTGCCGTGGGGCAGCTGGGCAGCACCAGATACGGAGGCCCTGGGAACATGGGGCCAATAAACTCTGGACCAGGAATGCAATCCTCCACTTACCAAAATAACAATTATGGTTTAAACATGAGTAGTCCACCACATGGGAGTCCTGGTTTAACTTCCAACCAACAGAATCTGATGATATCTCCTAGAAATCGAGGGAGTCCAAAAATGAATTCACACCAGTATTCTCCAGTAACAGGTATTTTATTTTCTGATTGCCTTTTGAAGTTCTCTTTCTCACTTCTATCTGATTTTTTTCATCTTCTTTCGCTAAGGCTTTGTATGTGTTACTTAAATATAGCATATGTGATTTCATTGCACAAATTTATTTTAAAGTAGTTAACAAGCAATTAATTCAATGCAGCAGTTATACATAACCCAAAAGGAAAAGCACGTACAGAGAGTAATCTAATTAATTTTTGGTCTCTCTACAGGGATGCACTCTCCGATGGGATCTGCCAGCAACACCAGTAACAGCACTTTCTCTAGCAGTTCTCTTAGTGCTCTTCAAGCCATTAGTGAGGGGGTTGGAACTTCCCTTCTATCTACACTTTCTTCACCAGGTCCAAAACTGGATAATTCTCCAAATATGAGCATAGCTCAGCAAAGTAAAACGAGCACCCAGGACTCAAAAAGCCCATCCAGTTTGTATTGTGAGCAAAACCAGGTAGAAAGTACTGTGTGCCAGTCAAACAGCAGGGAGCTTCTTAGTGAAAAGGACAGTAAAGAGGGAAGTCTAGAGACATCTGAAAGTCAGAGAGGACCATCAGAAAGCAAAGGGCATAAGAAGTTGCTTCAGCTACTCACGTGCTCTTCAGATGAAAGAGGACATTCCACAGCATCCAACTCACCTTTAGACTCTAATTGTAAAGAATCTTCTACCAATGTTACGAGCCCTTCTGGAGTTTCCTCGTCAACATCTGGAGGGGTGTCTTCCTCCTCAAACATGCATGGGTCGCTCCTGCAAGAGAAGCACAGAATTTTACATAAATTGTTGCAGAATGGTAATTCTCCTGCAGAGGTGGCCAAGATCACAGCTGAAGCTACTGGCAAAGACACATATCATGATGCTGGTAATACAGCTCCCTGTGGAGAAGGCACTGTCAAACAGGAACAACTGAGCCCAAAGAAGAAGGAAAACAATGCTTTACTGAGATACCTACTAGATAAAGATGATGTTAAGGACCCACTTTCCAAAGAGTTAAAGCCTAAAGTAGAAAGCGTGGATAATAAAATGGGACAATGCAGTAGTTCTACTCTTCCTACCTCTAGTCAAGAAAAAGAGGTTAAAGTAAAAGCAGAGCCAACAGAAGAGGTAGAGTATAATGTAAAATGATGATAATGAACAAGCCAGTATTTTTCTTTTAGAAAAATCTTCAAATAGTATGAAACTAGGTGCTTAGGTCTTGCTGTAAGTGACAAAACACAAACCAATAGGGCTACAGGATATGTATAACCAAATGTGCTGTACTGAAATCTCAGAGTAATGTTAGCTTTGATATATGGTATGTTTAAAGCACACTTAAATATTATTATTTAAAATAATATCTTTGAACATTTACAGTTCACATCATACATGTTTATTTTTATGGCTCATTACAGAATGGAGCTGTTATCTGCCTCTATAGTTAATTCATGGTGCAATAGGAAAAAAACTGGCAGAGATTGCATAATTTCATATAAAAATATAAAACAACATGTATAATACTTAAAATAACTATAAATGCATTGGTATTAGTACTTTTTTTTTTTAATGATGGAAAATATTATCCCACATCTGGCCTATGTGTTTTTTAAAAAACATATTACTTATCTAGTGGTTCCAGTTATATGAGTTGAAGTGATAAGAACGTTAGGAAAAATGTTTGAAATCTTTTCTGGAGTTGAAATTCCAAGCAATGTCATGATATTGCAGATTATATGACCTTGGAAATGAATTACTACTGGCATACTTGTTTAGACAGCTGTTCTTAAAATTGCAATGCTTAGAAAATATTTCTAAGGGTAGATAATATTTCTAATAGATCATAGGTCTGTAGAACCAGGCAGCAGGCTGAGTACTGAGAACATGTTAATTGCTTAGATCTGGGATTTCTGAAATCGCTAATAGCTTTATAGGAATGAATTTATATATAGATATATATATATATAGGGTTTTTTATTTTTAACTGACTACAAACTAAATGTATCACAACACTTTTTGAATACCATTGAGGAAATTAGTTAACAGTGGTGCAGTAGTGGTGCACTTGTTCCACTACTTATTTATGTATTTAAGTCTAATTTTGTTAAAACTGCATCTGATTTGAAGACAAATATTTGTCTTCAAGAAACAACTAGTTTTTGTTTAGTTTGTGAACTTACTGGCCAGGAAAGGCTGAGTAATTTTCCTATGTTGCCATGTTTTGCAATAACCAGTCTTATATAGTATTTATTACCAAACAGTACACATTGGTGATGTTGCTTGCTGTCATTAATGGATTTTACCTTTGTAATTTGTGATGCTTGAAATGTGTATATTGAAAGGACAATTTTTATTATTATTTAGGAATAGTACCTCCAATTTGTCCTTAAATTCTTTATTCTCAAAATCTGCCAGATAGAATATTCCCTTAAAAAGTAGCTAAATAATATCTAAAATTCTTTGGAAATCAGGAAAAAAACTAAAATAATACCAGTGAACTAAACAATTTATCTTTTGGTTATATCCTATGAGATCAGTGAGGAGTTAAATGAAAGCTGACAGTTGGCAATATGATAGTGAATAACCTTGGTATTTTATTATTTCTTTTTCAGATGAGTGGAGACTTGGATAATTTGGATGCAATTTTAGGTGACTTGACTAGCTCAGATTTTTACAATAATGCTATGTCTGCAAATGGAAATAGCCTTGGAACAAAACAAGCATTATTTCAAGGAACTGCCCCATTGAGTAAGGAATTTCATTTAACAACGTTTTGGTTTTAAAATATTTTTTTTTCTTCTTATCAGATGCAAACATAGTGCAGGCAGAGATTTATAGAGAGTAATTTGATTTCATACATCTTCAAGAGGAAATTTAAAAGTAGAAAGGTTAATCATTCTCCCACAGGCTGTTGTATCATTAGTATAGCAATGAAGAGTATGTACTCAAAATGTAACTAAAGTAGTGAGAACATGAACAGAACAGCTATTGTTGGCCTGTTAAAAGTGCAATATGTGTGCCTGCAAATAGATCTAACTTATGTAAATCATGAATAGCACTTGCTGGTTTTATGTTTAATCTGTGCATCTCTTGATTGTTTAACAGGTATGAGGAGTCCACAGGCTGTGCAGACTAATCACCCGCCCTTCAACAGAGCCATGTCTTTAGACAGCCCTGTGGCTTCGAGCCCTCCAGTGAGGAATGTCAATGCATTCTCCATGTTACAAAAGCAAAACTTGATGGGTGGAAGTCCAAGAATGATGGAAAACCAGGAAAATTTTGGAGCAAATCTGGGTTCGTTTGTTTGGGTTTTTTTGTAGAAATAGATCTCATAAATCAAATGCTTTGACATAAAAAAATTAAGATTATAATGTGAATTCTTATCAGAAGAAATCTTGGAGCGTTATCAGAATCTCAATACCTTAATTACTGTTACAAACTAAAATTATAAGAATATAAGAAAAGAGCCATTTGCCATCTGTGTATATTCCCAGGATTTTACTTCTGCTTAGTAGTTTAACTTTTTGACTATTGTGAGTTCCGAGTTTAACCTACACTTTTAATATATAGAAATAAGAACATATAAAGATGGCTCTCATTAATATTTTAAATATATCTAGATTATTATACTCTTTGGATGGTATAAAACTTGACATAACTCACCTTTATGTGAATTCAGTTAATTACTCTGTCACTTGCAGTTGTTGGTAAAGCAAAAAAAAAAAATCCCCATTAATTCCAAACCCAAAGTCTCTATTCTATGTGAGAAATCATTAACTTCTCTGCTGTTCATTGCAGCCAGTGGGCCCAACAGAAATGTAGCTATGAATCAGCATCCCTCAGGAGACTGGGGTCTGCCAAACCCAAAGGTTAACAGAATGGAGGCAACGAGCTCTGCTTCGATGATGAGACCGGGACCCGAGTTCAGTGCCTCCCTTCCCAGGGCCACCATGGGTGGGGCTGTGCCTGGGTTGCCCATTCGTTCCAGTAGTGTCCCTGGTACCAGACCAATGCTACAACAGCAAATGATTCACATGAGTAAGTTCTCCATATTAGATTATACCAGAAAATGCAACTCCGTTTGTTCCTCAGCGAGCGCTGATTACAAGAATCGCTTCAGTTTTGGTAGGACTTCAGCTTCTCTTCCAAAGACTAGTCTCTGGAGGGAGACTGTTACATTCCTTAAAAATTTCTTTCCTTTGATTTTTCTCTCTGCTTTAGAATATAAAATGCTGAACAGTGTTAGCATCACTGTGACGATGCATATTTGCTAGTAGCTGGATTTTATTTGCCAGAAAATTTATGTTGGGGTAAAGTTACTCAGTTGTCAAGCTTCTAATTCAGTGATTTAAAGAATTGCAATAGTAAGTGTGCTCTATAATATAGCTACAACCTTAGATCACTGTTGTGTTCAAAATCTATAGTATATAGTATTTCTGAAGTTAGTTGAGTGTGAATTTGTGTATATATTGAAGTTTAAACCATGCTGATGTTTAAAACCATAAGACCAGTTTTGGTCTTCAGAACTGTTTGATAGTTTGGATGATCCTCTATAATGCTTTGTGGGAACACTCAACAACAAGGTGCCTGCTTTTGTTTTGTTTTGTGTTTTTTCTCTAAAACAAACCTTTACATCACAGGGCCGAATGAGATTAACATTGGTATGAGTGGGAATCCTTATGGACAGCCAGGAGCATCTAACCAGCCTGGATCATGGCCTGATAACATGCTGTCCATGGAGCAAGCGTCTCGGGGTTCCCAAAACAGGTAGAAACAAGGATAGTTTAAGATTTTAAATATGAATGTTTAGTGTTTAAGATGTGGGAAAAAATATAGCATATACCAGAGTATAAGCAAGGGATTGGATCAGTCTTTCCATTTCTCTTGCTGTTCTGTCATCATGAGACACTGCATCTTTTAAGGAGCTCCATAAAGAACACTGCTAACTAAATGAAGCCATGCTTGAGTTGGGAGAGAAGGGGACGTGGCTAAACATTCAATTATATATGTTTTGTGTGGACATAAACTAAAGTTTAGATGCCAGGAGAAGTTTAATGGGAAACAAGAAAATCAGAATTTAGATGCATTGAATACTTATCATGATAGTTGAGTGGACATTCCAGGACCTAAATTTGGGCCTGAAGTCTTTAAGTGTGACTTTGGTCTTCTGCAATGTAATCTTTCAGATCAATATACTTCATAATATATTTTTATAGTTTATAATGGGGTGTTTTTTATTTTTATTTTTTAATTATAGACAATTAGTTAGGAGCTCTTTAGATGACCTTTTATGTCCAGGACCCAATGTGGAAGGGCAGAGCGATGAAAGGGCCCTTTTAGATCAGCTGCACACTTTGCTGAGCAACACGGATGCCACTGGCCTGGAAGAAATTGACAGAGCATTAGGAATTCCTGATCTCGTAAACCAAGTAAGTAATTATTTTGGACGTTATTTTTTAGCAACCTGTATTATCTTGGTACTTGAAAGGAGCTGAAGAGAGCCTCCTAATGCTCTTGGATCTCCTTACTTTGTTGCTTCCTTTTTCCTAAACGTGTCTTTGGAACAACCTGCTTTGAGTAGTCATTTTCATCAGAGAAATTCAGTGCTGATGAAACTTCTTGTGCATTATGATAAATTAAAATGATATCTTCTTACTTACATTTATAGAAAATGCCTTGGTGTTTAATTTTTGGAAGGAGAGCATAAATCACTATAGTTTTATCATCAGAGAATGAGTTGTTTTTCTCTAGTTTATTCATTACTGACAGCAATGTGATAGTGAAGATGACGCCACCGTCTCCTCCAATTCCAGCTCAAATTTGCTTTGCTAGCAAGTAGGAAATAGCAATTCAATAATTCGTAGTTTTCTTGAAAACTCAACACAGTGTTGTCATTTGTACAAGCTACAGTTTAAAAGTAGCAAAGAACTTAATGATACCCATCAGTTTATGTAAGCAGTGTGTAACATGACTGACTTAAATGTTTTTTTTTTCCTGGAGATTGAACAGATAAACTAGTAGCTACCTGTACCATTTTTTTTACCATGTGGTGTCTTCGTTTTTTTGTTACACGACAGAAATGTTGTGTCTTCACTAGCAGTATGTTCTTTATGTCTGTTGAAGGGCCAAGCACTGGAACCGAAGCAAGATTCATTCCAAGGTCAGGAATCTGCCGTTATGATTGACCAGAAGTCTTCGCTGTATGCGCAGCCCTATCAGGGGCCAGGGGCAGCGATGCCAGGAGGCTTTAGTAACCTTCAGGGACAACAGCCATCCTTTAATTCAGTGATGAATCAGATGAGCCAACAGAGCAATTTTCCACTGCAGAGCATGCATCCTAGAGCAAATGTGATGAGACCTCGGACCAATACACCAAAGCAGCTCCGAATGCAGCTCCAGCAGAGGCTTCAGGGGCAGCAGGTAATGTTTTAGTCCTACATTTGCACTAAGTTTTGCCTAGTTTTAGAACAGAGAGAGGTGCGCAATGAATTTTATTGGTTGAAGAACATGGGAATAGACCTTACAGTTGATGAGTGGATGGATGAACCATTCATTTTGATGGTGCTTTCCACATTGACTGTCTATTACTGTAGAAGAACCTTTATTAGGACAAGTGTTGATCCTTTATCAGCCTCCTTAGTTACCAAGTGGTGTAGTTCCTGCAGGACAAGACATTACTGATATTTTAAAAGTAATCCTGTGCTACATAGCTTGGGAAGGTCGCATTATCTGTTACAATTTTGTCCTTTTTCTGAATCTCTTGAGTGGGACCACTAAATGTGCAGTTGTGTTTCTCCTGCAAATTCTTTTTTTTCTTCCCTAAATAACCATTTGTGTGTATTGAAATACTGCTTTGCTTTCAGGGTATTAATTTGATCTCAGCTACTTGCTTTGGATGGAAGGAGACAGCACACAAAGCCACAAAGTTTTTAACACTGTCTTGAAAACACTGCATTAAAGAATTACCTATTGTTGGATGATTTCAACATTCATTTCCCTTTGAGTAGAAAAGAGTCATGGTATCAACAGAGAGTACAGAATACAATTTTAATATGGAAAAGAGTGGCTAATGAAAGGAAGTGCTATGGCCCTTCTGAAAAAATCTAGGACATGTCTAAGCTTTTGATAATAGAAAATACACAGGTGAAACGTAGTATTCTAAGATGATGCTGGAATGCTGATGTTTAATGCTTAGGAAATAGTGCATTCTGTCTTGGCTGTTCAGTGTCACTAATTCAGCCTGTATTTCAGGTATATTATGACAGAGAGGGAAGGAGACCGGAGTTTATTATTTTGAACAAGCTGTTGGTGGTGTTTTTTTCCCTCTGCCCCAAATATCATTTAGAATGAGAGTTGATCGGCTGTATGTTTACTCTTAAGAAGCTGAGAGAGAGAGAGAGAGAGAGAGAGATAGAGAGAGAAGGAAAGAAGTTAGAACTAGAATATTTAGGTTTTTTGGGTTTGTTTCTTGAATGAGTTTGAGCTTGCTAACAAATAGTTGAGTACTTCAGGTACATAAAAACAAGAACATGAGTCATTGTACTTAATAGATTTGAGAGGTTTATAAAGAGTGTTTTTGAGGACTTGCCTTTAGTTTTTTCAGATACTGATATTTTCAATGTTAAAATGTCTTTTTCTAAGTTTATGAACCAGACCCGTCAAACACTTGAAATGAAAATGGAAAATCCAGGCAGTGGCAATACCTCGGTGATGAGACCAGTTATGCAGCAGCAGGTGGGATCACAGGTAAGTAATTAGAGTACTAACCTGTCTGAAATAGTAACTTGGAAATAGAGACATCTTTTACAAGTTGGCTTAGAGTATTCATGCGTGTTACAGTGTATATTCGTGTTTTCCCCTCATAAAACAAACAACATTCCCAACCCTTTGCCTCCCCCTCCCAAATTTTAAACTCTTCCCATTCAGGACATTTCCAGGGAATCTGTCAGGTCATACTGTTGTGCTAATGGTCTTTTCCATGTAGGGTGTGTTAGATAGTCTGCTGAATCATCCACACATCATTATCACTGATGGCAACTTAATGAAAACCCTTGTCTGATCGTTCAGTGGTTCTTGTTCTGCCCATGGCTTTTCTTTACTTTCTGTTCTGGAAATAGTTGTGTGGGTCTAAGAGTTAGAAAGAATATTTGAGATTTGCCTGATTCTCACATGACTTGATTTCTAAACACATTTTCTAATATGGTTTTCTCTTTCCTTTGGTCGATAGCAGCAAGGTTTTCTTAATGCTCAGATGGTGGCTCAGCGGAACAGGGAGCTAATAAGTCATCATTTTAGACAACAGAGGATGGCAATGATGATGCAGCAGCAACAGCAACCTCAGACTTTCAGTCCACCACCAAACGTGACCGCCTCAGGAAGCATGGATGGTGCTTTGACGGGCCCTCCAATGGCTCAAGTTCCTCCACAGCAATTCCCCTATCCAACTAATTATGGTACTAGAGCGAACACATTGCTACTTTCCCTCCCTTCTCTTCTTTTCTCTTAGTTTGTTATCAGTCCCAAACTACCTAAAAATTGATAATTGTGAGCATGGAAAATATACATACAAAAAGATGACCTTTCCCACCTCCTTTCTTTTGAAGATAAATTATATGTTTGGTGATGCTAACTGAAGCATACTGCTGTCTTGCCTTTGTCTTTAAGGACTAAGCCAACAACCTGATCCTGCCTTTAGTAGGGTGTCAAGCCCTCCCAACCCAATGATGTCATCAAGAATTGGAGCCTCCCAAAATCCTATGATGCAGCATCCTCAGACAGCAGCAATGTACCAGTCTCCTGAGATGAAAGGCTGGCCGTCGGGAAGCATGACCCGGAGCAGGTAAACCTATATCTGAAAATATGTCTGAAATAACCCGTCTGAATTTTTTTCTTTCATTTTGCCTGGAACAAAAAGCCATGCTAGGAAGAAAAGTATTTCAAAGAGGAAAGAAATTATTATTACAATGTGCAGTACAGTATTCATCAAGCCTCCAAAGGGTTACAACGTGTGTGAACATTCAAAATTCCTTTTTGGAGGGTAAATGCTTTTTTACATTGAACAGATATTATATGGAAAGAAATAGTTTTATGCTTCCGGTGATTTAAGTGATTTTTCTTTCACATCCGTCACTGCTGGTGCAGGGAAGGCAGCTGATCACTGAGTAGAATTCTTGGAGGTAATTTTATCTGTCCTTTTGTGCTTCAGTTCCTTTCCACAGCAGCAGTTTAGCCATCAAGGCAATCCTGCAACCTACAGTATGATGCACATGAATGGCAGCAGTGGCCATATGGGACAGATGAACATGAATACCATGACCATGTCGGGGATGCCTATGGGTCCAGACCAGGTAAGTTGTCTATAATGATTAATTATGTCATTTACAAAATCTTAAAGGTTCAACAGGTCTATTATCCTTCAAGGTCTGTCTGAAAAGATCTGTTGACTCCTGTCATTTTGTATAAATTGCTTCAGACTGTTCTTCTGGCACAATCCTGTTTTCAATTACCGTGTTAGTGGAGGCATAGCTAGAAACTCTGGCACGTTTAAGCCTGCTATGTAAGAGAAAGTGATTTAATAACAGCCACTGTAAAGAAAGCTAAAATTCTTAACATATTTTTGTTGTTCCACCAAAGGAGGAGCAAAATAATACTCAGATAAACTAAATTTGAGGCTTTGTGGGCAAGCAAGGTTGTGGAGGATGCCAAGAAAGCTAGCGTTATGCAAGTCTTGTGAAGGGAAATAAAGGAAGGTAGAATGTCAGGTTTTCCAGAAGCACATTTCCTCCTGTGAAGATAACCAGGTATCCTCTTCAAGCAGCTCTGGGATAGTATTTCTTTTCTACAAATCCGTCTTCAAGAAGCAGCACTAGGTGGCTGTTTCTTTCTGCTAGGAACTTGACAGCACTGGACAGCTTTTCAGCAAAGATTTTTATTTTCTCTGATGATGCTTTCTTCTTTTCTTTAACAGAAATACTGCTGACACCTAAACCCATGATCTCCAGACACGAATGCGCTCTATTAATGATGCACTAGTGTTACAAAGGAAAGCTGCATTCTTCTTGGCAACTAGTACTGGCCTTATGGAAATAAGTGGTGGTTTTTTTTTTTTTTTTTTTTTTCCTAGCTAGTCACCATGTGTTACTTCATTCAGAAGGGAAAAAAAATGAAAAAAAAAAATTTTTTTTTCATAGAAGCAGTCTCTGTATTACTGTATATTATGTTGTACAAAAAAGATCTTAAATATTTTTGGCGCTCTGTCTCTAGAAATGTGAATTTGGCAATAGCATTTTAGTAAATATGCTGGGTGCACTCATTGTAGGCCATGTCTATTTACTGTAGCTATCCAAAGCCCTTGAACTACAGGCAGACAAAAGTGCCTGGAGAAGTCACGGTGGTAAGAATTTTCTGATTTCTCTTGTAAGAATATCTGACAGAGAATGTAGTTCCTAGCCTTGACTCTTTTATATGAATTCCTGAATATAAATGCTGCTTTTAATCTCTTATCCCCAAGAGTCAGGATTTCCCTAGCAAAGTAGCAGTGCAAAATGAATTGGCACATACTATTCCAGAATCCTGTCTATTGATGTCACGGGGTAAAAAAGAGAGGAAAATGAATTTAAATTATTTAAAAACAATTGTGACTAATATTTACCTATTGATGTGCAGCTGAGTGCACTTTATAAAAGACTATATAATGGATTAATGCAATATCTTTGGTAAGGACTTAGTATGAAGTAGGGTGTACTCATGTTCCTTCTTGAACACAATCTCTTTAGGGTTATTTGAAAGACTGCATAATGTAATGTTTTCTGTGTTTGGAAATTACAGCAATAATTTTAATCTTTTTAAAAATAAACTTCAGAAAACTCAAGGCCAGGCACTGCTGTCTGAATCAGAATTTTGCAGTCTTTTTGTGAATAAATTTTGTAAATATGATCTTTAAGATATTGTATTATATATTATGACTTTTGTAGATCACTAACTCATTTTTGCAGAGTTTGTGAAGCTAAATATTTAACAAAGTTGGTTTCTGTAAACTAAGTGTAGTTGAGGTCCAAATAGATTTTTTTTTTTTTTTTTAATTAATTAAATTTAATGTCTTTGAAGCTGGGTGACTGGCCCATCTCTCTCTCCCTCTATTTTGGTCTTTGACACATCATTTATTTTTACATCTTTAACATATAGCTTTTTATAAAAGACTGGTTGGTAAATGCTTTCTCCATCTGTGAGCACTTTGTTACATTTTTTTTTACATAAGGCAATTTTACAAAAAGACTCTGCATTGTAAAATGTTGTGACTTGTCAGGACAGTCATAGCACATATATGTTCCCTTTTCAGTTGATGTATCTGGATTATGACTTTTTTTGGTCAATGTTAATGAACTATAAATGTTCTTCAGAAGAGGTCTGTCTGTTGCAAAGTATTTGTTTTTACAGGACATGCAAAAATCATGTAGGTTGTCACACAAAACCAAATGTCGGCACCTCCTTGGATTGTTCTTATAGTAATGAATGTATTTTCTAAGCAGGTTTCTCTCATATCACTGTTTAAGTTTGGTTACAAAATTAGACATACTGCTTGCTGATGGATGTTTTATTTCTCTGTTTTGGTTCCCCAGTTGAAGTTCCTAGGACAGTTTTTCCAGTTTCAGGCAGTTGCAGCAAGTTGTACCTCTGTGAGGGGGTGACCAGAAATGGTGACGATGGGTGATGCTCTAATTTGCTTTTTTCACTGGGTAACAAAATACTGACTTCTCCCAAGGGAGTAGAAGAAAAGCCTCTGCTCTTTATTGCTTTCTCTGGTACTGTAAGCATAAGGTGGGTTTATTGTTCAGCATATTCAATGAGCTTCCATTTTAAGAGAAATGACTTTCACTGGAAAACAGCCAGCCAGCTGGGTTCCAAAGGGAATATAGATTCAGTCTACCTTATGCAACCCCATCTTTACACTTAGTACTGAGTATAGAGGTTAGGTGATAGTATTTATCCAAAGCATTCAGTCCTGCTCCTATCTACTTTTTAATGCAGAACTTTTAGAAGTCTAAGCAACTTTAATCTCCTTCCTTATGTCTTAGAACACACCTATTGGTTGAGTATAAGTGCTGCCTACATGAGTAAGCTGAAAGGCAGCAATGCCTTGTTTTTTACACTAAATCAATCCATCTAGTTTGTAGCTGTTCATTACATGGATGGAAGCTGCAGACCCTGCTTGCTTCCCTTTGGTGCTTTCCTCTTTGACTCTAGACTACCTTATCCCCCTTGCCCTTTGAGCTGTGGTCAAGGAGTGATTCTGGTCACACATCCGTGTACAGGGGGCTGCTGTCCTCGTGGAGCGGCACTTGCTCAGCTCTGGTTGGAATGTTGGAGCTTTCCAATACCTACTTGTTTTGCTGAATCCAAAGAATTTTAGTTTAAACTTGATTAATGGGGAACAAAGGCCTTTTTAAAGTGCATTGATGAATTCTTCCTTGGCAACACTGATTACATCTAGTTTAAAATGCTTATCTATTGCAGTAAATAAAACTTTACTTGAAATCTGTTGGCATTTAGTATCTCCACAAACTCTGTTTTGATTCTGCAGCAACAGCTGAGTTTCTTTTTTCCTTTTTTAAAAGAAAAAAAGGAGAGGGGGGAAAAAAAGAAAAAACTCCAGAATCTCTCAGCAGGGACCAGTTGGCTACAACCACCTCTGATCACTGTTGCAAACAGAACAGAATTTTGCTACGTCTTTGTTGTTCTTTCGATGGCAGCAAATGGTTTTTATAAAATTCACATGTAGTATTTATATCCACATTTGTTCTAAAATTAGCTTTTAAAGTTAGGACACCCGGAATGTTTTTTTCAATTATAAGTTAAAACTTTTTGATTTTTTTTGAAGTTTTACAAATTAGCACACATTTTATTTTAGTCTTATGTGCAGGCTACCAGGTGATAGATGCTACAGCAAGTATGAAACCATGCAATTCTGAGAGCAATATTTTAAAAAAATATCTCAGGAGAAGGCATACAGTATTGAGAACTGCAGTTAAACATAGTTTACATTAAATTTTGCTTGGAATACCTGTATCTTTATTTTACAAAACCATGGGACTGATTTTCTAAGAGCTGGTTGTAAGGTATTACTGCTCTTCTGATTTTTGTGTTTGGATGTTAATAATAATGTAAATAAAGGTTTCTATTTAAAATTGTATCTTGGTGGCATAGCGTAATAGCTGTCTGGTATTTTAAGGCTGATAATTGTATCTGGAAAGTCTAGAGGAAATTGTGTTACAAAAAGTACTGTAGTTATCACAGACTGTAAAAGCTGGAAGTGTTAACAACAACTTGGGCCTTCTGCCTGTGAGATATTTAACAACTAAAATTGTGTGTACAACAAATTTAATAGCCTTTTTTTTTTTTCCAACCTTAGACAGCATGCTTATATGGAGCTGGAGAGCTCATCTTAACTTGATAACCAACCTACCTTTCATAAAATCAGTTTCTCCTTCTATAACGTAATAGCCCAGCAGCTCAGGGTTTTGCCTGCATACAAAGGAGCCCAGGAACTTGTCATCATGCAGCAGGAGCAGTAATGGTGGCCTTGCAGGATTCAGATATTCACAGCTCCCCTTGGCAAAATTATTAGACTGAACACAAAGGAAGGTAAGTTTAATTAAAAAAAAAAAATCTGATATTCTTTCTGCATGCTGTTAAGTAGTGGCAGACAGCTAATACTTTTCTCTGTAAATCAGTAAAAAAGATTTTACAAATATATTTTCTATATAAAAACTTTTTTTTAACTTTGATCCAGGCTATCATCATCTAGCAGATGTTTCTTTGCTGATGATCCACTAAATCTGTAACAGGTTATAAACATAAGCTATGATTAGATTAGGAAACACAGATAGTATTTCTGTGTTTAAAAAAATAACTGTCAGGAAAATTTTGGAAAGTCTATTTAAAACATTTGTGTGGTACAAACGCAAACCTGGTTTTCCTGTAACACACAGACTAGAAGAACACAGTTGCCACTTTGAGAGGGATTTTTTTTTTTCCCTGCCATAGTTTTCAGGTATGGGTGTGTGGTATCAGAGATCTCTTAAAGGTTGGTTACGTCTTCTGTTTTCAATACTCACTTCAGAAATGTAGGTACAGCTCCCAAGCCACAACAGAGAAGATCAGATCTAAGGCTGCAGGCTACTGAAAGGAGAAACAGTAACTTGACATAGTGTCATATGAGCTCCCTCTTGCATGGACCTCAAACAGGTGACCTAATGACATGGAAAAAATTATAAATACAAAGATCTCAGTGTTTAGTGCCTGTACTACAGGATGTTTAATAACCTTCTCTTTATGGAAAACACTCAAGTAGACTCTGTATGCTGTGCTGCTTGTATAGAATGGCTTTTACCTAGAACTTATTCAGAAGACCTACTTTTCTGTAGACTGAACTATACTATTATATTTCATTGGCCATAAGAGTATTGAACTAGTTGGAGCTGTGTCTCTGAAAAGTAAATATTGAAGTTAAAGTACTAAGCAAATGTTGTTTTCTCAAAAGAATTGTTTAGGTTTTGAACATACAATATAATACCACCACATTAAAAGACTTAATACAAATCTGATTTCATTAAAATCTGATATACAGTTAGTGAAACTTTTAAGTAATTTTAAAAAAGAAAAAAAGGAGTCTGAGATGTTCTATGTGCCGTGAAGTAACATTTTGAGAAATACTATGTGGACAGTCCACACTTTTTATTAACAAAATTCTTCACAACCTGAAGAGTTTATTTTCAAACAGTATATTGATCAGTATGTACATAACCCTCCCTCCCCAAAATCTGGGTTCCTGTTAGTCAAGACTTTCTCTAGAGTTCCTAGAGGTGTCAATAGGACGGACAAATAGACATTGAACTAAAACATATCCTCAGAGGAAAGTGGAGAAATATAACGATGCTCTCTAAAGAGTTCCTTTCCACCATTACCTACACTCCAGCTGGGGCAGAAGTGTCCATGTGCTTGGAATCTTGCTTTGCCCTTACACTTGGCTTTGCAGTTTTTCTCATCTTAGGGCATTGGAAGATGGAGCAGAGCTGAAAAGCCCTTCAAGTTTCCTGCCATGGCCATGTTTTGGTGTACGTGCTGCCCACCAGGATGACAGTCCTCTTTGGGATGCAGCTGCATTTCCTCTTCTGTCAGCTCCTGGAGTAGTGCTAGTGGTGACTTCTTGTAAATGCCTTGTGAAGCAGGTGAGGTATAATCCAAAGCAAAAAGCAGGTGTAATAGTGGATTTCAGAGACTTGTATTCCTGATAGCAGTTCCCAAAATTTCACGGCATCTATTTAATTCACTGAACAGTGCAAACATTCTATCTATTTGAGCTTCAAAAGTTCATCCAGTCCTCCAGGCTAGCATTTTAATTCTTTCTGAATTCTTAGATGGTTTCATTTAATCTGTACATGGATTCAAGTTCTGGCCAGTTCATGTTCTCGCCGCTCTCCTCTCTCCAGCAGTTGGGGGAGATTAGCCCTCCCATCCTTCCCACAGTTGTCCTCTTTAAAATAAAACAAAGAGGATTTAGTGTATAACATGCTAGTAGGAAGTAACTGTATAAACACTTCTAATAGCTCCATGCAGGAAGAAAACACTACACCTAGTCCACAATATTTCAGAAATATAGTATATGTATCACAGAAACAACTGTTTGAAAATTAACCTGTAAAAAAATGCCCCAGGTTCCAGAGCTGGACATTGAGAGGCTTTGTACAGCACTAGAAGACTGTAGAGATGGCAGTACCTTATTTTGAGACTTCCCACTTAGCCATTCCATGAGAATGGTTAATAATGTTAAGAATGTGCTGCATGCAAAAAAAAACTAAGAAAAAAAGGTAAGTAAAAACTAATGCTTTTCATAAACTGGCTCCAACTCACAGTGACTTAGAAGACGATGGTCTCTTCACATCTGGCCATTTCCGACGCTGAAACTGCCTAATTTTCAATCAGCAAAAGGAGAAAAAGTTAACCATCACCAAGAAAACCCACAGCTCTATAGTGGGATATGGGAACGAAGCATTTAGTCTAAATTTTGACTGAAACGACTAGAACATGCTGTAACTGTAAAATTGGTACAGAAATACCTACAACACGCTGAAGTAATTGGGATGCAAAGATCTTGCAAACACAGTTCCTGTCTGCTTGGTTCCCAATCCCATATTTTTAACTCTTAAGCACAAAGGTGGTATTTAAGAGAAACTTCTTTAAAGTTAGTACCTGTATTGCTCGTAGCTTCCATCTTTAAGTCCTAGGTAAGAAAAAAAAATTACCAGTGTTACCAAGCACTGCCTGCAGAATAAGATATCAGGTAAGGTTCAATTTGACCAAAGTAAGACACTTCAAAATATAAACATAACTTGTATTGCCATGCTAAATGTTGGTGTAACAGTTCTAGTGAGCCTAGTATTCTAGTGAGCTAGTATTTTTGTACTTAATTCCTTAGCTAGGTAAAATAGGTTGCAATTTGGGATAAGGCCCCCTGTGAGCTTGAATTATGCCATGATTCTATGAACTGTATTCTGTGTTACTGTATTTTCACCCTTTAATCAGTTTTGTTACTCTAATATCCTCCTGCCCACCACACCATGGCATTATGCTTCAGGCTGATGCTTAGGTAATGTTTCCAGAAACTGCTGTTTAACACACAATGGAACAAAACTAAAACTCTGAACACGTAGCCATCAGCCTCAGCAAGACACTGATAAAGAACTGCTACAAATTTCTTCTCAGCAAGAGAGGGAGCTTTCCAGTGTAACGGGAAAGGCACTTACCCAGCTCCATGTTCCTTGTTCTTGGGTTGCACTGTTTGTAGCCTTTGCAGCTTCTCAGTTCCATGAGCTGGACGTGCAGTTGATTAAGAACATCTCGATCTAGTGTATTTACTGCGTTAATTAGCTGGCAATAAAGAGCAGTTCTTGTTAGAGAACAGACATTTTTATATGGTTCATGCAATGTGCATATCTAGAATACAGGTGTAAGTTTTTCCCAACCAAAAAGCCACCAGAACAGACATTTAATGTCTGTCCACACCTTGCACCAATACCATGCTGTTTCACTGTAACACCAAGAAACCACTCTGATGTGCTAGGCTACTAACAAATCAGCGTTGTGATCTTAAGCCTCACCTCAGTGAGCAGCCAGAACCCTCAAGATCCTATCATTCTCCAAAACCAGAAATAGGTAACACAGAAAAGCTGTTTTCAGAGCAAGGTAGGGAGGTGCACAGTACTAGCTTTATATGGAAATTGCTATAGGAACCGAATTGTCAGTGATGACCACTAACTGTCCTCTATAACTCAAGAATGCCAAAATTCTATAACATTTAAAATGTCTGGGTTAGCAGCTCAAAATATAGCAATTCTTATTGCAGAAACACGGCAGAGTTTTCTACTTTGTTATTTCAGAGCTGTTTCATTATCAAATACCTGGTATGGATCAGTATTGAGATCAAAATACTCCAAAAACCCAGTAGCAAATTCACAGAAGAGGAAGTTGTGCGTCTCGTTGATTGTCCTCAGACACCAGTATGTGTTATTGTTGGCACTGGTACAGGCACAAAAAGGGCCCACTGCAAATTAAAGTTTAGATGTCACAAAGTCATAAGGTACATGTTGCTGCTGGTAGACACTGGCGAGTAGTAAATCATATTATTCACTGTTACTGTCTTCTTCCTGAGCAGAGACTGCCTTCTGGCGCAAGGTTCCTAATTACCTGTACTTACTGCACTGATAACTCACTAGATACTGGCTGGCCTATTTGCTTTTTGCTCTTTTTTCCCCACTTGGGAAAAGTGCAGCTCTGTCAGACAATAACCTCTAAGAACCAATACAGGATGGGGTAGAGAAGAGCATTTGCTGTGCTACAGTTACTGCTATTATCTGCAGGCTCCGAGTTGCAGCCTGTTTTGTTCTCCCTTTTATAGGGCAAAACCACAATGCCAGCACTGCAACACAGCCTATTGGCACTGCCTTTGTCCCTACTGTAATGCTACTGCTAATAAGGCAGAATCAAAGCCAGCAGCACCAGGACCCTGCAGCCACCTGTTACTTAGCTCGGAGCAGCCTTACGTGTCCAGAGCGGGGCCGTCTGCCAGTGCTGGTTGTCGTGGGTGAAGCAGGTCAGGCCGGGCATGCTGCACGTGTCGTTGTTCTTGATCCTCTTGAGCAGCTTGCGCAGCTTCTTCTTTCGCCTCTGTTCTCTAAGCAGCCACAGCCTGTCTTTCTCCTGGAGGGCTTTCCTGCACACATGAAACATTAGGGTCATGCAGGCACTGTTACACTTGTGCATACCTAGAAAAAAAATAAGCTGCTAATAAAATAAGCTGATTTTAGGGAAAAAAAGATTTGGAATTTTTAAATTAATGTCCTGTCTTCAAAATGGCTCTAGAGATGCTTAGGTTGTAGCTTGTATTCCTATTTTCATCTTTGCATTTCCTCTTTCAAGGGAGCATGACTTACTTGAAAGGATGAAGATGTGATCCTCTATGTCTCAGTTTGCTTTTATGTTTTGAATGGTAACTGTAAAAAACAAACAAACAAACCAAAGTGTTACATCAACAACAGAGGGACAGTTGTTCATCCTGCATTACTGCACCGCATTTGGCTCCGGTTCGATGCACTCATTCCCTTCATTTGCTCATTCAAGGCTCCGTCCAAGCCTTGGTGCCTCCTCAGCTCGTGTGCACAGCATCATCTGCTGCTCTGAGACGGAACTACAACCCACAGCCCTCTTCCTAGCCAGAGAAATAAGCAAAACCCAATCAAGTTCAATATATTATCTTCTAAAGAACACATCAAACGTCAGCTAATGTCAGCTCCTCAAAATAAATAAATATATTTAAATAATTAAGAGCTGTAAAGAATATAATCCTAACAGTAAATTAACAAGATTATTAAAGAACTTGAATTCAGTCAATCCTCATCTTCCACAGACACTGGATTTTCATTAACTAAAAACTAAATACAATGCAATTCTGCAAATAACGTGTAAGTCAGGTACTTAACTTCATTGATTTCATTGAGACTATGAGTAATAGTTGCACCAATTACAAGTGCCTCCTCTATTCAGTCAGAAAAAGGTAAATCTAAATGTTCACTAGAAAGATAACTTCCATTTTTACTGTACCTGTTAAATAAACTGTTAACTTTAGTTTTAAAAGTGGTTGATTATAAAGCTGTATAAAGTTTGGGGGAGATGTGCCATTCAGAATTATATTATATATAATATATGAATAATATAATATATGAATATATTTTACATATATATATATATATATATATATATATAAAATATATGATATATGAAGTGCAATATTATATTATATTGCACTTCACACACAACATATCCTGGCTTTGAGAAGTGGGATGAGAAGTCATTCTGTTACCTCATCACTCTATTAGCCCACATACTATCAGAAGTATTATTATTAGAAGTATTAGATATATATTATATTAGTATTATACCCACTCCTATTAGAAAAGCTTCCCGTGATGCAGCAGCAGGGACCCTGATGCTCTGTCCCTGGGGAAGAGCCGGGGCTGGAGCCGTTGCTGCAGCAGCGCCCGACACAGGCAGCGGAGCGGCGCCGTTGCCCTCGTGCAGCAGTTGAGCAGCGCCGGGTTGAGCCACCCAGCGAGCGCGCGGGCACCAGCGACAGGGCACCCGCCTCCCGCCCGGGGAGACCACCCCGAGACACCGCCCGGCTACCGCTGGACATTACAGCTCCTCAGAGCACCCAAGAAATACCTGATCTTGTTGCAGTCACATTCTTCAGGTCTCTTCTTCTTTAGATGCCCTCTCACCTCCCTCAGGTTTTTAATTTTATTTTGCAAAGTCTCAATCTGAATAAAAGTAAAGATAGTCATTTAAAAAAAAACAAAAAACAGAGCAGAGCACAATTTAACCGTGTTCTAATTCTCTCCAGCCCCTTCTATGCTATCAAATGCTTCTTTTCACCAGCTTTCATACCTCCCACCATGAGCAAGCATTTTCAGTTCCACCAATTTTCCTTCTTGAACTATTCGGGGTATTTGCAAAGGTAGAAAGGTTACCCAAAGGAAACCAAAGCCCCTAAAGTTCAGCCTCTTACACATCTGAGGAGTTAGAGGAGCAGTGTTCTCAAGTCCCTCTTCAGAACTGGCATCTTTTCATCATTTTACATGACAGTCTTTGTCAATAACTGGTCATTAGCCACTCTTTTAAATATCTGCCACCCACTGTTTATTTCTAGCCCATGCCTCATGAGTCAATGAAACACCTGGTTCAGCCCAGCCCACCTACATGCAGGTGTATCCAGGCTTCCACCCTGGCTCTTTATCCAGCTGGATAAACAAAGTCACCCAGTCTGAGCAAAGAAGTTACTGTTACTGCAAGACATCAGCAACTGTAAAACTAATGGACACACCTGAGTGACAGAGAAGACCTCAAAAAAATACAAAGCCTCCAACCCTCTGACCCTGAATCAGGAGCCCCTAAGGACAGACGTGAGCGCTCATGCTCTTTGGTGCTCCATGTAGCCTGCTTCCTGAAGTGTGAAAGAGCTGGAGCAGCACCGTGACACTGAGGATGTTTGATTTGCCCCTTCTGAAACGCTAGCAGAGCTAATATGTTTTTTTAATACCTGCCTTGTTATGTGCCAATCCCTACTGTAAGGGCTAGCAGGTTCTTATGTACAGCTGTGCTGTGAATTCATGTGATTTGCTAAGAAAACAAGAGGGGATCCTGTCTCTATGAAATCTCTACTCCAACACCCGGCAGTGAGTTCCAAATGCTCCAGTGAGGCTCACAAAGTCCCTCCAGGCAGACAGACTCCCATGGAAACTGATCCTATCAGCCCCTAGACACCCATGCTAAAAGCACACATTGCAAATACATGCCTGATAACATCACTGACCTCATGGTCAATATGAAGCTTATGGTCCTTCCAAGCTTGCAGTGACCTGTATAGATCTGTGTCACACTGCACAGTATCATTCTCCAGGATATAGCATCTGGCAACAGAGAGAGAAGGAAAAAAAAAGAAAAAAAAAAAGAAAAAAAAAAAGGATAAAGGATTTATTACTATACATAAAACAAATCCCACGAATGCAAACAGCTGGTTTGAACAATATAGTGTGAGGACACATGAGCTTGGAAATGACATGCAGAATTCAGAAAAGGCTTGTATACTCAAGAGAGTTAGTGAGGAGAGCACCCTATGAGCCAGGAAAGGTGATTGTTTTGAGTGGCCATGGAAATTTTTCTAGAAGAAAAATTAAGAAGAAAAATCCCAATGAAGTAGACCCTGCTGACTGTTTCATTTCTGTATACAAACTGTTCTGCACAGCGTTCCTGTTTATACATTAAGCTGCCTACATAAACAAGCTCTACTAACTAGCAGCTACTGAGACCGGTGCTCAGAAGCTATTTCCCTATGGGCAATGAAGTGACACAGAGGCAGCAGCAAGAAGGAAATGCGTCTTTATAACATGAATTAGAACATCACAAAGAAAAAAAAAGAAAACTTGCACTTTTCTATAGAAGGAATAATGTCTCCCTGACTTATAGGGATAAATGCCTTTTGACAATATTAAGTTCTTGTGTTTTCCTAACTTCTAGTGCAACCTGGGCTGTTAAGATTCAAGATTCCTCCAAAATATTGGCTTATGTGATAATCTTAAAAGTTTATTAAGGGGCAGGAAATACCATGTAGTTAATTCTGAGTACTTGCTTAAATGCAAGCTGAGTGTTTTTCCACCATTCATTTATTTATATATAATAATTAATGTCTTACAAAAAGACAGACATCACAGGCACTGACCTCGTGTACTCACCTGTGCGTCACCTTTATTAGGTTGGGGGCTGCGTACTCGGCGATGCCGCCAGTGCCGCTGTATTCCCCCACGTCTCTCTCCTCCTCGTCCCGCGCCGCAGCCCTCTGCACCTTGTGCCTCCTGGTGAGGTTCCTCGGCACGACGGGCTGGAATCCATCCTCGAGCCCGAAGCTGTAAACCTCTCCATGCAGCTCGACAGACACGGAGCGGATAGAGCGGTTCCGGACGTAGCTTGGCTTGTACTCTGTGTGGGAAAGAGAAAAGTGTGAGGGGGGAAACAGCATGTTACAATTTGGTCATCTTTAGGGTTTTGGGAAAAAAGCTGCAGCAGCCTTTGACAAGGGCAGGTCGTGCCTTAAAGCATGAGAGGGGACTGATATAATGCAAATGCAGAGGGATGGCAGGAGGGAAGGAAAAGAAACTACAGTTTCGCTTGAGGAGTGAACAGCAACTTCCAAGCAATCCTGCTCTTCCCCCCAGAGTCACCAGATGGCAGCCAGATCTTATAAACGCCAGCTGAGAAGCAGGAGGAGGGACAGGCACCATCTCCTGCTCTCCAGGATGGTGCAAGGCCCTTCCCGGGTCAGTGCCAGGTTCAGTGGGACACATCCTCAGGGCCTGGCACCTTGTGCAGCTCCGTGCTCTTCTGCAAGGTAAGAGACTTCATTCTGTGGAGAGGGGCTGACCCTGAACCTCCCCCTCCATCCAAGTCTACTTCTTTGCAATGTTTTCGGCAGTTCAGACTGGCCAGGGAGGTCTGGACAAAGCACCACCCGGCCGTGCTGCAAGGCCCTCAGCCCTGGCCTCCACATGCTGCCTGCCCCCCCCTGCTTGAGACCTCATCTTTCTGCCACTGCTGCTTGCCGAGTCCTCTGTCCCAGCACACGTGCCCAGAGCTGCTTTTCTGCTTGTTCTGGACCTGCAAGAATACACCTTAGCCAGGGAGTTTAAGCCAGTATCTAAACTTACCTAACGCGAGATAAGATCCACCTGGGCCACTATTTCCTACTCACTGTCAACAATGTCTGAATCATTCCTTACATTACACAGATCATCCTGTTCCTTGGGAAAGGAAGTACAACCGGACCAAATACAGGCACAGAGCCTCGCTCTGCTCCCGGTCCTTGTTCCACACGTGGCCTGGAGGCCCCCGGGCAGAGCAGCAGGTCCCTGGGCTCCGCTCACCATCACTGAGCTGCTCTTTCTGCCAGTTCCAAGCGCCGTCATATTGCCCAGGTTCTCTGTGGGACAATCTCCACAGCAAAATAAGCAGAGGAAAAAAAAAAGGGAGGGGGGCAACTGGAGGTAGGGTAGAATAGAGCAAAAATTGACAGAAGAAACATCCACCCCAGTGGGCAGCGCTGGCACCAACACCCTGACAGCTTCTACAAATTCCAGAACAGTCACAGGCTCCAAAGGTGTTTAGAAGATTTGGGGAAGAGAAAGGGACATCTCTTCCCACCTGAGACTGGTCCCAGCAGGGAGTTCTTGCCAGCAGCTTAGACACCAAACAGGAGAGTCACAGCTGAAACAAAACCCAAACCAAAGCGCGGATTTCAGGCACCCATTCAGGAAACGTTTGAATAAATGAGAAGGAAGCTGAAAGAGAGTCCAGCGGAGGGCAACGAAGATGATTAATGGACTGGAGCACCTCTCGTATGAGGAGAGACTCCGTGAGCTGGGCCT
>JAUBOD010000174.1:132314-146408 GCA_032353885.1 Nothura maculosa
GGGAAGGTTGGACTAGATGATCTCTAGAGGTCCCTTCCAACCTTGTAGATTCTGTGATTCTGTGATTCTGTGAAATCTTTTCATAAGTAGGAGGAAATTCCTCAAAGCTACACCTCGCCAATTATATTCAAAGTATAAAGTCCCATTTCTTTAATTGTTCCCTCATTTCACCTTGTCAAGTCCAGCCAACTAGCAATTTCCCTCCCTTCCAGTTCTCTCAAGCCAACCCAGCTCAGCAAAGAGCTGCAGGGAACTGCAGCCCACACAGGTCCCAGAAGCACAAAAGCCCAGGAGTCACTTCTCCCTTGAAGCCAAATCCCAATCCAACCTAAAGAACAAATTGGGCTGGAAGGAGGCAGCTCACGAAGGGCTCCTCGCACTGCATTATCATAGCACACTACCCTAGAGCTGTGGTTAGTGCCAAACAGCATCATTTTCAGCAAAACCGTTCGGATCGATATTCACCTGTGCTCTCCCACATGCACCAAGGACAAGTTCAGCCTAATCCCCAAATCCTCCCTTGAGGTTAAGCTTTGCTCTGCAGGTCATTGTCTGCACACATAACCCACAGGCAGAGTAGGCCCAGGACTATTAAACATTTGGCTCAATGCATCTATCCCCCCTTTCAACCCGCTCAGGTTTAGTCACGGTGAGATCTGTGAGTCCCTGTCCTCCTTGGTCTGTGCTTGCAGAAGGCAGCTCTCTAGAGCGGGTACTGCTGAAACGTCCTATCCTCAAAACTGAGTCTGGAATGGGAGTCTGGAGCCCTTCCAGCCTAAGGGCCAAGCGCTTCCTGGTGCTGCGGCATCCTGCTTTGCCTTGGGCATCCTGCTTTGCCCCTGACTCACCTGAGGAACCCGCTCCCGGGCGGGAAGGAAGCGTCTGCCCTGGCCGCGTCTCCCCGGGCCGCTGGGGGCTCTCGCCCAACGGATTTTTTGAGCTATTTTTTTTAACAGTTGCCTCAGGTTTCAGCACTGCAGAGTGAGAGTATGAGCTGCAGTACCTGAAATTATTGTTCAGTTGAGTCAAGTGAGATAATGCTTTATTATAAAACCATAAACTTCGTATCTGACATAAACTTGCCCAGCCTAATCCCTACCTCAGCACTTGAGCCTTATTACTTACTTTGCAGCTGCCAAATTCATGATTAAACACTGAGATCATTCAGAAATGGCAGTTCTCTTAGGGAGAACGGAGCAGCCCGTGACCCAGTGCACGTGCGAGCTGCGGCTGCAGGGCCGTATCCCCAAGGCCAGAGCGCGGCCGCCCCGCGGGAGCCGCAGCAGCAGGGAGGGCGCTCGGGCTCCCGTTTGCCACCCATTTAGGCTCTATGTTTGGACCTGATGCATTTTCCAGCACCATAAATGACCACAGAATAAGGCAGCAAGCAGCAATCTGCTGTTAAACACGTGCCACAAGGAAAATCTCCACTGCTCGCCCTGTAAACACCAACTGGAGATATGCAGAATTTAGCATAGAAGCAGCACTTTTTCTTTTAATTAACACCAAGGGGAAATGAGGCACTTTAAAATTAAATTCTTGAGGATCTCTCAAATTGTAGAAATATGGATGGGGGTTAGAGGTGATTTTTCTTAAGTATCAGGCAAAAAGGGGATTGAAAAATCTTATTTTAAATCTGTGCCCTTAGAGACTTCAAGGAGAAAAAGAAATCTCGTGAAATCCAGTTTCCTACAACCACTACTAAAAATTTTACTTCATTCTTTTTAAAGTAATAGATTTTGCACATTAATGGATTTCACACAACAAGTAAAGTTAGGTCTTAAAAACACAGGAATTTTGCTACAACATTGAGACTACTTCACAAGAAAAGAGGAAAATCAGCATAAAAATGTGGCAGACCCTTTCCACAGACTCCTGTTCCTTGTTTACAGACCTGTGCGGCCTATCCATTCTCTGTGTGCAGCTAAGAAACCCCTTTAATCACACACATTTGCTTATCACAGTAGGAAAAGTTTCAATACACAGCCAGAAAAACACAGCAGAGCCCACCAGCACTTTTAAACTTTCCTCCTATTGCAAAATTTTGCTTCATTTTTTCTTATTAAAACAAAAGCAAATCAAAGAGGGCAGAGAAATGCAGGTAAAACTGCTGACTCTCAAAGGCAGATACACCAAATGCTAATGTTTCTGTGCTTCTAGCATTAAAAGCTACTGAATTTATTCAATTGAGGAAATATTCTCGCTTGCTACATGCACCGATGCACCTGGTCAGGCATCTGGGTCACGTCTACATTAGAGAGCAATTAGTTCGGCAAAACATTTCGTGCTCAGGCTCCTCTATCTAAAATTTATGTGGCCTTTGGCAGGGCAGGGTTTGGTCTGGTGCCTTGGCCCACCCTCCTGCCTGTGCTCTAGAGGTCTGAGCCTCTCTGGAAGCCCCGTCCGTGGGGGCTGGAACGCACCTGAGGTGCCGCAGCAGCAGCAGAGCTACTAGAGCCATTCTCTGCAAGTGACCATAGACTAAAACACAGCAAAATTGCTCTGCAAACACCTCTGCACTGCACGTGGGGAAAGGGAACGACCAGGGGGTTCCCTTCCTAAGCACACAAGCAATGGGAACACGATTGCCAAGATCCTATCTCAGGCTGCTCATATTTATGCCTCATGGTTGAGGGAGGCACCATGAGCTGAAGGGGATGGTGCAAATGCTGCCTCCTGCGAGCAGGACCCTGGGGAAAGGATGTCCCCATCCCTCCGCTGATGGTATCTTTGCAACCTTCACTCCTTTGCCTCAACCTCCTTCATACACGAGTGAAAGGTAATTATACACTTAATCACCTCCTCTGGATGTTGTGAAAATTAGTTAATGTTTAGGAAGCACATCACGGATGGAAAGTACTTAAGTAAGTGTTAAGTATTATTAGATAGCATTATGTTGCCCTCACTTAAATTGTTTGCCTCTTCACCTTTAAGTGTCTTCGATTTACTCCTGTTATTTGGTGCCCCATAACTGAACTTTTTTTCCTGTGACTTACCGAAAAAAAAAAGTTAATTGAACTGCAACCTCTAGTGTTATTTAAAGATTATCTGCTGTGCCACGTAAGTAAACAGCAAGTATAATTGAGTAATTTCATCTTGGAACCAATAATTTTTTTTTCCAACTAAAATTAGTTTAGTAGGTACTAATCAGCTTGCAAGGCAAATATAATGGGAGAAAATCAATTTAAACTCTCTGTTTGAAGCTTGTGCCAGGTCATTATAGAGAAAGACTAATCTGCTAAATAATTAAGGCTCTGCATTTGTGGAGTGAGACGAAAGAAACATTGCAAGTGAATAATAATTCTGTGCTGCCATTTGCCTCTTTAATCTATAATTAGACTAGGTACTTCAAATATAGATATAAGCCTAAGGTTTAGAACAGAGCCAGTGGAAAGGGCTTTCTGAAAAAGCACCCGCTCTGTGCCAAGGAAACCAGAAACAGGCTCATCCCTTTGGACGTGAGCTCTGGTTAAAAGTCAGCCTTGGCTCTGCTGACTGAGCATAAGGAAAGGATGTCAGAAGCAAACAGCCTCTGTAACACAGCGTACGCATCCTTATTAAAAATAAATTACTGCAGTAACGGCCCAAAGCACTGCAGCATCTACTGGAAATCTGAGTACCTGCTATACAGCACTGTTCATGGCCTATGTAAAAATGCTGCTTGCTGCTTCAGTGTGTACAGCAGTTTCTAGTTTCAAAAGAAATAAATGGGACCATATATTCTATCAAAACATTGCTCTTCCTACAAACTGAGGATATTTTCAAGTCTGATTGTTCAGTATGAGATACCATCGTATTTAGATGTCCAATAAATAACCTGGTCCTCAGGGACATCTGTAGGATTTAATGTCCATAAAAATCAGGACAATTACAGGTGTTTGAGAACAAACTCATAACAGTTTTCTAAGGCAGAAACAGAAGACACAGTGGGTTCACTTACTCTTCTTGGAGAAGAGTTTCTTTCTCCGTCCAACGTGGCTCAGCTTGTATTCGTTCTCTTCACAATTGCAGTCTTCGCTGTTCCTGTTGTAATACTTGGGCAAAAGGTTGGAGGTGCCTTTGCTGTTGCCTGCAGCTGCCAGGTTGGCCATTCCCTTGCACTTGTGTAGCTTGAGCTTCCCGCTGGCATCTTCCACACACTGCCATTTCTGGAAGAAATAGTTGATCAATAAACCTCTGCCTCAAAATCTATATTGTCCAAGGACCAGCAAGTCCTCCTCCTTGTAAGTTGGAGCTTATCTATTGCCTGCTACTAAAACCAATTTCTCTACTGTTCTCTGACAACACAGCAGCTCTCTGTAACACTCTTGCATTTGTTTCTGGGAGGCAGAATACTGGGAACTGCTTAATAAAATACTACTGCTAAAAACATGGTGACAGGTCCCAGAAAAGAGATCTCTGGGACGAACCAAGGAACTTCAGAGCTCATCTATGGGGTTTGAGAAGGATCTCTGCTTACAAGCAGCTCTGTTTGGCTGGCAGGAACCCACATGGCCATCGCATCACTCCTGCCTCAGAGCCACTATCGTTCAGCTGAACAGACCCAGGCCTGTGTATAATCTCTGCCCCATCCCCTGCCCTACACAAGGGAAGCAACTTTTCTGAGTAACTTCCTTTTCATTCCTAGCTTGGTGGTGCAATGAATTTATCAAATTGCAGATTCTGTTTTTTTATTCAATTATCTGAGCTTATTATCTAGACGTCTTCTGTCAACAAGGGGGAACAGGTAGCAGCTGGGTACAATTCATTTCATCTTAAAGCAGACATATAAAAGAGATGAGAAAAGGACTATCTTCCAGGCCCTACACAAGTGCCTGTTTTTCTTCATTGACCTAGAAAGGGTCTACATGACTGGCTCAGCTATGGATGTCTGCAGTTAGATGAGATTAATTCCATCCAGAGAGCTCCTCTGAGGAGCTTTTCCCATTCAATACACTTGAGCTAGAGTCAGTTTAAGGGGGAGTTGAAAAGGATGCCTGTAAAATGATAATCCCTCTTTCTCTCAGACTAAAGGAAATCTTATCTCTAATCCTCGATTCCTTCTTTTACCTAAAGCCTGAGGCCACTTGCTTACAGTGCCTCTGCTTATGCCAGAGCTGGGTTCAAGTGCAAGGGAGTTTAGTCACCTCCAGTTGGGTACAAAGGCACCTACCTACTTCCTAGAGGAACCACAAAACAATTTTACCTACTCTTTTATTTGCCAACACACTACTACTAGCTTCTAAACTAGACGTTAGGATACATTAACAAAGAAGACACAGTAGCTGTTATTACTGTCACTTGGAAGCATTTCAGCTTTTTGCCAAGTCTTGAGAGGAGTGCCTCCTTTCCCCTACACAGACTCTGAGATTTGTGCCTCCAGGTATCAGTAAATTCCCAAATAAAAGAACAGATAAGAAAAACAGCCACAGCTCTCAAGTGAGATGACATTTTACAGTCAGCCTGGAGCTCTGTGCAGAAGAGGTGATCACCTCTTTGCACAGCGAGGTGCTCCCAGGCTTGTGCAAAAAGCTTCCATTTCCCAGGGAAATTTGCATGTGCATGACAGGAAAGTAAAAAGAGTAGCGTTGTGCTAGTAGGGAATTTAGCCGTAGGGAATTTAACAGGAGTTGGCACTGAACTGGCCAGTTACATTTGATTCATGTACATCCGATGTGAGCTCCTCTCTCTCTGTAGGATTTTGGAGGTTTACAGCGTGTCTGTTCATTTCCGTAGAGCTGGACACCAGGTCTCCTGAGCAATAATTACTTCAGAGGCAGATACGATGCCCTATCTCCTGTAGGATCCATGCTGCGTGCTGATGTAGATAAACCTGGCTAAACTCTCAGCACAAGAAATCACAGGAAATCAATGACAGACACTGGCAATCAGATATTTAAAAGCTACATCACTGCATGGCTGTCTTTAAACCTAAAGCAGGGTATGCTTTCCTAGGAGGGACACACAACAAGAAAGTCTTTGAAGAATCAATTGCCTTTTGTTTTTTTTTGTAATGTCTGAATGGGCTGATATACTCTGCAGGTTGAAGTAAACGTTATTTTACCAGAACGAGTCTTTTGCCATTAAAAAAGTTGTAAAATGTTTGTTGTTTCCAATTTAGAGTCATATGAAACTTGTTTTGGGAAATCTATGAACAAATTGCATTTTCTGCCCAAGAGAACTCTCTGTTGTAGAAATCCACTATATTAATAATAAAGGCCTTTTCAACAGATTCAACAAAAAGTTAAATGCCATAATGTAAACTGCCGTAAATAAATTCTCTGATGTGAAGTCCAAAACAGCTATTCTCCATTTCTTTAATCTCCTGTAAAAAAAAAAAAAAAAAAAAACAAAAAAAAAAAAGCCAGTGATGCTCATTTTTCCCCTCCAGGTGAGCTGGAAGAATTCCTTCATTTTTTGGTGCTTTCCAAGGCAGCTGTATGCTAACATGGAAGTATCTTCCAGGCTTGCTGGAAGGGCATGGTGCATAAATCAACAGGCCCATTGCTGAACAAACCTAAACCACTTCAGAAGCAAACAGTGAATACATGCTGCAATAAAGAAGAGTCTCAGGCTCTTACTTTTCCCTCAAAATAGATAAAGGCATGTGTGAAAATATGTCTGGGATCCTGTAACTTCCCCTGCTCGCTTGTGAGTACAAGCACAACTCAGCATCGTGGCTTTATCAGATGTAGTCATTCCCACAGGATATTTTCAAACTTAGGAAAAAGGGCAGTGGTAGAAATGGACCTGCAAAAATCCCCTGCAAAAGCTTCAAGAAGCTTTAACCATTGTGAATTCTGGCATTTTGAATTTACATCTATGCACAACATACAAAAACCTGTTGTCAACTCCTGGAAGCAACTGAAGTATTTTTTAAAAGGTAATCATGTAAATAATTAAGTCCCTATATAAAGAAGTCTAAGTGCCTCGGAGATACTTTGGCTCATAGTCACAAATGATAACCATCCAGCAGCAAAATATAATTACATATAAATAGTGGATTACCTCAGCCAAAAAAGCAAAGTGCCCTTAGTTCACCATTTGCCCCCAACTTTTCAGGTCTTTTCTTCATCAGCCCAAAAGATACATTCCTTATTTGGCTTGTAATATATCCTTATGTAATATGTCCTTAGGTAGCTCATAATATGCCATAGGAGCTAAGTCCTGAAAGGGAAAGAAGCTCTAATACAAACTAGATTGTGTTAGAAAATACCAGCTCTTCCACAATCTTTATCTCAGCACATATCAAAACTCTAAAGGAAGGACCTTCTTTTCTTCCTGTGCTCAAGTCATCAGATAAATGGCTTCTGCACTACATTCTGAAGCCCATCAAGTCCACATTGTGCAAGGCTTTCCAGACACCTTTAGTGATCAAAAGTTGCTCCAGCTGGAGGTTTCCCACCATTTTTAGGGAAGCAGCGCCAAGGTAGTGGCTGCGCTGGTGCTTTCTGCCACCTACTGCGCTGGGCTTGTTCTAACACCTCCATCTCTACCCGACCTCCCACTTCAAAACATGCTACTCACAGTTCTTCCCATGTGATTCAGGAAAGCCTGGGCTGTATTTAATGGAGATATTAGTCCTACTTAACAGAAATCTGGTTCAAAGGTATGCTCTGAAGTTAAAGAGAAGACACCCTGTTAGGTAAATTTCCCCAAAACCTAACTATATACTGTATATATCAATAATAGCAAATTAGGAATTCAATATTAATGTAACATGAATCTAACAGCAGCAGTTGTATTCCAAGCAGATGCCCTGCTTCTCTCCAGCAAAACTATTAACCTTGAACATGCAAATGATCCCCTAATGGAAGAAGACATGCATTTTCCTGTGTCAGAAAACCAGGATTTCTCTAACAACCTCCATCACCATCAAGTGGTTTTGCATTATTGTGCATCAGAGCCTTCTTGCCACTACAGCAATTACAGATGTTAATTCAAAGTCATTACTTGAGGGCCAGTCAGAAATAAACGGCCATGACCTTCCCAGTAGGATATTTCAGGCAATTCACTCATTTCTTCAGTGAATCGCTCTCAGTCGACATTGTTGTCCTTGGGGAAAAAAGGGCAAATCACACAAGTCCTGCTAAGAGAAGACAAAACATACAGATTTGTGGGCTGGAGTCCTAAGTAATCACATCTCATCAGTTCCTCTTTTTGTTAAGGAAAAGAGGTACCATTTCTTCTCTCAGAGAAGTGTAAAGTGAAACTGTGTCTCATCTGCTAGCAAGGCTCCCTCCCTAATGGCTTTAGGATTATCAGCTTTAGGACCCAAGGTTTCTCCAGGACAAGGAAGTCCTTCCTCACTGTCAGCAGCCCCACAAACTCCCCTCAGTGGCCCTCACCTGCTTTAGCTCATGTGGATGTTTTCTGCACCCCATTCTTGCTGCCACATTGGATGGCGAGTTCAAAACACACTCTCAGAAGGGCTAGAAATGTCATAGCTTCCTATCTAAATTTACTTTAGAACATACATTTCTTGTATGAGAAAATGTGCTTTCTATAGCTTTTCTCCCACATTGTGGTTTGCTCCTTGTGTTTTCTGGGCTAATTAGGATAATACAGCAAAATCCAGAGGCACAAGCCTCTCCAAGAGGTATTTCTACAGCTTTGGCTGGCAGCTCATTCTGCTGCTCAAATGTTACGGGAAAGAGTCAACTTGAATTTCCCCTTGTCTGCCTCATACACATCACTACTTCTCTCTTGTTGATTGAAAATACTTGGCTCCTGATTTCTGCATAGTATCTTAGATTCATGCAGACAGATGTCTCTCTCGTCAGCTGTTTTTTTTTACAGACCAAATATGCCCAGTTCCTTAGTTCATGCTCACAAAGCTTATTTTATTAATCTTTTATCATTTTGCAGAGGGGGAGCAGTTCTTCTCTGCACCTTCATCCAATTTATCCATCAGCAAAGGATGAATCTCGTTTCTCCTATTTCATGTCATTAGTATATAAATAGTGCTCTCTGTTTTGGGTTTTTTTCCTTTCCTCCTCTTCATTCCAACTGGACATTATTTCATTACACTGGCTCATGATTTTTCAAGAATCTGACCTCTCTGTTCAAGGTCCATTGTCAATCACTCACTCAAACCTTAAAATTACAAGAGGAATTGACAGCAAATGAGAGGTCTCTCTAATGTCACAATCTATAGCTGAAGTGGGGCAGCTAGATCAACCGGCATGCAAATGACAGTTTAAGTGAATACCCAATCTGAGGCATGATAATGTTAAAATTAAATATTAGTACAATAATTACAGGATGTTATCAAATACTCCCAGCTGCTGTGTTAGGTGCTGCAGAAGCTAAGAGTAAATGAAGCCTGTGGCCTGGCCAGGAACAGGATCAGCGGCGTTGGAAGAGGCAGAAGCCCTAAGAGGGTAATGGATTGGGCAGAGCTCCCACCCCAAGCCTGGACAGTCCCGAAACTGGTGCCCGTCTCCTGATCTTCCCCGTGTTGTCTTTGAGCTAACATACAGTGCTCCTTGTATCAGGATGTTTGATGCCCTAAGCATTTTTTTTTTTAAGTCAAGGTCACTGTCAGCCTTGGCAAGGTACATACAACATCCACTACTGTATTGACAGGGAGTTAAAAAAAATCTGTTTGTTAACAAGAAACGTGAATTTCTTGGTTTTGTGAAGCAAAAAAAGAACAAAAAGACCATAATAGAAAAACAGCCTCTGGACATCATTATATAGGCTATTTCTGGCTAAAAGAGGAAAACAGCATTGTTAATTATAATTTTTGATAAGGACTACAATCATTGAATAACAGTCCTTAATAAATCACTGTGATTTTAATTTTCATGGTTAGTTGCTTCCTACTGTTATCAGTTAGAGGGCTGATAACATTTTTAATGCATGAAGCTATCAACAAGTCATTTCTTGTTGCAGTTGCAAGTGAAGAACTGGATCCCCGCAGCTGCTGGGCATGTGCAACTTGCACTAGAGTCAGGAACTCCAAAGACCCACCTAAAGGCACCACTGAGAGCGTCTGCATTCCGGCTGGTTTGATATGATTCACTGCTATCAACGGGACCTAACTTCCTTAGTAACCTCTGGGTATCTCTGCTAGCTGCTACAGGACTGGTGAACCACAAGAGAGAGAGACCTAAAACATTCTTCCTTGTTCTTGAAGAAATACCTCAGAAACCCCAATTTAGCTTCCCAGGTCTCACTAGCATAACTAGAAGCCTCAGGGCCCTCAGGAAAAGAAGAAAATATGAACCATTTTCTATGTGTTCTACCCTTGGCACTACACAATGGCTAATGATAATTATAGTGGCAGGAATATGGTGTAGGGATGCCATTTGGAAACTACTGTAGGAAAGCACATATTAGTCAGGATGATTTTCATCACTGCTCTGCCAGGCTATGTCAGAGAATTTGGGAGAGCAGGCGAGTAAGTGGCATGCTTTTCCTTATGACAGCTTCATGCCACTTGGTCCTTCCTCAGGAAAGGAAAGATGAAAGATCCTTCATGATCCTGAACAGCAGGTGAAACAGCACCAAGCAAGCAGGGATAGCCGTGTAACCATTTTTTCACTTGCAGAACATCTGCAGGGAACAAAGTGCAAATTTTTACATTTTGAATTTTCATGGTCATATGAAATATGCTTTTTAAAGCTATGTATAGCAAAATTCTACTTGTATTAGATTTGCACGCCAGCACAGCTTTGAAAAGAAAAAGGTTTGAAAAGGAAAGAACATAAATTCAGGCAGCTCTTTTCTTTGCAAATTAGAAATAACATTGTACTGCACCAAGCCTGTCAAACAAAAAAATCTTATTTTTCAAACATACAGCACGGCCTCCCTACAGCAATTGGCAGTGCTGCAGGTATCGCATATGTAGCGAGTATGCGAGAAGTTGGCAAATGACTTAAAGGGAGATTTTGTGCAGCTGCTGTTATGATCCTGAGGAGTAGCTGGGAATACTCCGCAGAGCGGTGCTGCTATCATAATTGGCTTCCACAAAGCACATTAATGCAGACCGCCAGATAAAAGTGGGTCAGCTTTCACTTACCAGCCAGTTTAGAATGAAAAGCTGAACCATGCTGGAGAGAAGGA
Source organism: Nothura maculosa (assembly GCA_032353885.1). NCBI lineage: Eukaryota > Metazoa > Chordata > Aves > Tinamiformes > Tinamidae > Nothura > Nothura maculosa. The sequence continues at coordinate 143,364 of JAUBOD010000174.1, forward strand.
ATTTGTGTGCAAGCCATTAGGTACCAGGATAAACGTTTTTTATTTCATGTGGGAAGAAAGAGTTCATCTCTTAAATCCTTGAATATAAATGCTGGGCTGCTCTTTCATCTGAGGTTACAGTTAGCCTTTGTTGGATGCAAATAACTAACACAGCCCAAACCCAACTAACTGAAAAAGGAAACATGGCAACACACACATTCCCATTGCGCTCGGAAGCATTTACATATATTACATTGCCAGAAAGATCCCACATAATGAACTATGAAACAAGGATTTAAACACTGTGAATAGCCTCATCTCCATGATCCTGGTGCTCCCTTATCAAAACGATTATAGGTCAAGGAGGGTGGCAGAGATCTGCAAAGGAGGAGCCTTTAGTGGCGATGGAGCAGTATTCACAAGCCTGCGCTCTCACAAAGGGAGATTTCAAGTTCTCAGTCACATTCACAACTTACTTTCTCTCTCCTCAAAACCTCGTCCTTGTCTTTTCTTGTTCACTCCCCTCCTGAGTCTTTCTCCTCGGTTCATGCTCCCGTCTCCCTGTTCGCCCTTCACAGGCTCTGGCACTTTCTGTGCATGGAGTAGCAGCCTCCCCAGAAGTTATTTGAGTCAAGAGAGACTCCTAATGATTTCAGCTTCAGCTAAGTCCTGACCTCGACTCCGCTTCATCCTTAAACCAGGATGTGAAAACTCATCTCTTGTACTAAACACTTTAGATACTGTTAAATGCACAATAATTAAGTGCCCTGCTGGGTCAGTAACCCCCCCATATCTGCACAAAATAAATGCCCCCAAACTAGTGCAATGTGGGCAGTGCATTTGGGCACATGTTACTTCCTATGCAGAGCTGTGAATAGCATCAGCAAACAGACAACAATCATTTGTCATTTGAGAAGTTATTCTTGCTTCGCTCAAAAAAGACTTTAGGGTGCACTCATGCTTAGGGACAATTTACCCTCAAATAAGCACATTCATTTCCCACTGTTCCTGCTGTCTAGACAGAGTATGAGGACATATTCTCTGGAGTAGGGGTTAGATGGACTGAGACTCCCTCGAGAGCCCTTCCCAGACTCTAATTGACTTGATTGTTAGGCAATTTTTTCCTGATGTCCAACTTAAATTTCTTTTTTGCTCAATTTCATCCTATCACTTCCAATTACGTTTGACTCAACTGTTCAAAACAATTCTCCTCCTCCCAGTCTGCTCGGAGTGAGGATGCAGTGCACACATCTCTTATTAGCACACCTTCACTTTGAAATGTATTGGCAATTCTAAGTACAGAGCTGACATTCTTCCCCCTCTTCCTACAGATGCCAAAGATACTTTATTTTCTCCAGAGAAAATAGAAGCCTGTGCCTGCGTGCAGATAATACAGGGACGTCTCCTTCTTTTCTATGACTGAGACATGTGGTAATTATAGCAAGAAAGCCTGAATATGGCTAAGTTACCTTATGTATAAAGAGACAGTCTCAGTAACAATGTGGTCTTGGAAAGTCTCATTTCCCCTCTGTCCCTACAATAATATTTAAAATAATTGGGAAGAAAATGAACAAAGGAAGAAACTGAAATAATCCTCAAGGGCAAAACACAGACGGAAAAAGAAAAGTCTTATTTCCCCCAACTACTTACTGGCGGATGTTGTAGCAGAACCAATGACTTTTCCCCTGATTTCTCAAAGAATGTGTCAAATTTGAAATACAATAGCTTGCTCCCACCCATCTAAAATTTCAGCTCCAAGCATCTGATGACAATAAACTACTACACAAAAGTTAGCACTTCCCTAACGTCAGTATTTTCAAGAAAAAAATCCTTAAAGAGCAACAGACTCATTTCACAGAGGCCCTAAGTTACACGGTCTGCATAGTCAGAAGCAGGAAGAAAACACACACAGAGCCAGAAACACAGCTCCATGCCCCCTTATATACACAGAGACTGTGGTTGAAAACTGTGCATGTTTTCACTGCATATTTTTGCTAACAGCAGGGATATATTGAGTTCATAGAATGTTACTAATATGATACACAAATCTAATAATAATGAAAGGTATTAAATTAAGAATTCAAGGTGGAAGCCATGGACACCCGGAGTAGGTTAATCTGTTAGGCTCACTGTAGCTTCTCATCAGCAAGGAACCCCAAATCACATTCTGTTTGGGGAATATAATGTTAAAATAGCCTTGGCTGTTCTCTCTCAGCAGTCAGAAATCAATACAGGGCCACTTGAATCAGCAATTTCTCGACTGAGAGCGAGTCTCATAAATGTCATACATAATACAGTTCTGAGCAAAGACCACATAATGAACCATTTGAGTGACAAGCTGGCATTGACAACAAAGCGAAGGACATTGTCACCATCTGTAAGAGGTGCTAAGGTTAGCCCAGCTAGGATTGCTCACATTCAGTCAGGGGCTGGATGCCTCACCTGCCCAAGCTGTTCACAGGCTGTTTGATACTCAGCTCGCTGACACAGGTCTTTCACACGCTGGTATTTGGGTAGGAAGTTTTCTTCTTGGGCATCTACCTTCTCATTCTCTCTCTTATGCAGCAATTTACTGGAGTGAAAACAAAAATTGGCACGAACCTTAATTCCAAAATATACACTTTGCTGCAAAGGCTCAGAGCAGCGGGCTATCTTCAGGATCTCTAGTGCTGTAGTTTAGATCGCCAGTTTGCTGTGTAGTTGCTGGCAGGCAAGAACACCAGCCACCTCCTTCTCCACCAGGAAGTTGGGCTAGAGCTGCTTTTTGCAGCCTTGTCCTACCCACTGCTAGGTATGAAAGCAAAGACACAGAGGGAATGGTTGACAACCACACAGGAGAGATTATTTGTTCTTCCATGATACATATATGAAGGTAGAGGGCAGCAGCTAGAGCAAAACCTGATGTCTTTCCTCCCCATTTTGCATCGTATTCCCCACCATCACTGCACTGGCACACTCACACAGGCTGTAGGTGTAGGATATACACGGCCTCCTGGGGCACAGCCACTGCCCTGTCCCTGCTGGCACAGGGGAAGGGCTTGGGCTGTGGCAGAGCCTGCTTTGGCT
>JAUBOD010000174.1:172346-184787 GCA_032353885.1 Nothura maculosa
TAGTTCAGTTTTAATCAATGCATCCTGCAACCATCTGGCGCAAACTGTATACTCTTTCTATCAATAAGGGGTTTAGGCTTCTTTTAAGCTCTTCAGGCAAGGATTTCATTATGAAATTGCAACAGTAAGTCGGTTTGATACAGGGCACATTGATATAACCAGGAGTCAGAACCTAGCAGGAAAATGGTCATAAGCCCCAGACAAATCTAGCTCTCCGGCACCACGAAGGAAGGTCAGTTGCTACTGTAGGTAGTTTCATTATTAAATTGCCATGGCATTAGTCTTCTTGAGATCACTGCATTTGAATGAGTATGTAAGACATCTGCTTGTGTATTTTTCAAATCAGAACAGTTCTCCATCACATTGCTTTGTCCCAAGAAGCAGGGCAGCGTGCCACAGTCCCCACGAGGGCCTGCTGAGGCACATAGCAAGAGGAAGCTTCTGACAAAGTGAGATTTTTTCTTGTTCCCTTAAGTGTAGGATAAGAAAGCGTGTGTTATGGGAGCAATCTTCCTTTCCTCCAAGGCACTAACTCAATTAAAGTTATAACAGTCAGTTATGTGAGCCTGAAAACTGTGAATGTTTCCTCTGTGGTGTCTTATGACCAAGACTAAGCACAAAAAGGCAAAGTATTCCAGTATTTTGCCATTTCAGTATTAAAATAAAATTTAACAAGCTCTTTAAATGACAGAGGCATCTGTGCATAAATAACAGTATATGTTAAGTCTCCCCTTGGGGTCAGTAACCTCCTTTAATAAAACTGCTGTAATGACAAGGCACTGTATATCAACACTTTAATACAAAAACATATGATCTAATCTGCTTGCCCAGTTTGAGAACTAACGCAGACTGACAGATCAGTGGAAGGTAAGAATCCAGCACACTCTCGTGCAGTCTTAAATAGGCCAGCTTTAAATATTTTAAACAGCGTTAAACCAGCCAACCAAAACTTTTTTTTCCAGCTCGCTTCCAATACAAACATGGAATTGTGAAAAAAGCAGGAATTGATTTTTCTGTGGCAGAAGATTAGTTATGTGTTAATCAGCAACTGGAAGCTTCCCAGGTCACCTTTTCTTGAGTTGGAAAACCTTCCAGTGCGTCACTAGCTGTTGTACCAAGGGAAGTGATGCTTTGAAGTGTGTTTTATTCAGAGAATGGTCTTTTACCCACTTTAAATTTCCGATAGGGAAAAAATATGACTTAAATCATAAGCGTTCAAATTATTTTCAGAAAAAAAGGCAGCCACTCGACTGCCACAAAAAATAGAAGCATTTTAACAATTTGATGAATTCAAGCTGCTCATTGGACAAAATGAAGCAAGGACCAGGCTGAAAATCTGCTAGAAATTTGTGTGTTATCCATAATTTTGTTTATTGTCTCTTCAAAGTTCACTGGAGGAAGAAGATGGATATTTTGACTTTATAATGGAGAACACACACTAAACTCACACATATTTCTTATGAGGTCTTGATTGTCATAGCACAAATAAAGAAGCTATATGGTATCCAAACAGCTATAGGAGGAAATTATGAAAATTCAGCAATGGAATAAAATTACCTGTACTATTGCAAGAATGCATTACTGACTGCTCAGTATGAGGCTGTAATGGAAATTTGCTATAAAAAAATGAACAATTATTTTAAAAGATAATACTTTCTCATTAATTGCATTTCATTGTCAGATATCATCTAATTTACATTTGTTTTAAAGTATTCCACTTGTTGAGGAGCTTGCATTAAGTTCCAGCTGACTTCATTTACTAAGTAAAATTTCCAAAATATTTCCAAAATATCCACAGGCAAATATGTCAGTTGGATTCCTGGAATGTTAATTAACAGTCTCCCCTAAAGCCTCTTAGCATCCTATTTGAACCTTATTAGATAACTTTTTCCCATCTTTAATATCTCCTTTGGCCCGAGCTTCATTTTAATTAAGCTCTAAGATCCTAATCTCTATGTATGATAACTAAGAAGCAGTATTTTCTGTGTTACATTTGTAATTTTTGAGTGGGACAGGTAAGAAAATATGAATTCCCTCTCATCAAGATTTCCCCATCATATCTCAAGCGTCTTCTAAACAATCAGACTTTTCTCCAGATAAGCTGGTTTCTTAAACTAGAGATACATGGTAGTCAAATCTAATTAAATTGGAGGTGCTGAGTCCATTGCACAGGGGACATGAGCATTAGACTAACTTGGATTTATATGGCTCTAATGGGGAAAAAAATCTTTGCTTCTAATTAATTCTTTTTCCTCATCAATATATTCTTCTTTTTCTTTATATCCAGTTTCTCAGTGCAACTCACCCGATTAGACAGTTGGGTGTATATGTACGTGGTGTTCCTGTCTGCCTTCTCCCCTTTGCATTCACCCCAATTTGCAGCAAGACTCTCCTTCAACCTGCACATGCACTCTCCTGCAACCTGCTCTTCAGCAGCCTTGTCCTTTCTTCAACATAATGCTTGGGATTGGTTTCCCAAGTAATGTGCATGATTAATAGCAGTACAAATAAAGAAAAGAGGAAACTGAACTCCTTTCCTGAAAGGACATAACCTGGTAAATCCCACCTGCTACTGGCATGTTGTTAAATCCAGAATCAAAACTAAATAAAGAGAAGGTTGTTAGAGCACTTGAAATTGTGTTGCCTTCCCTTTGGCCTCAAAAGTAGCCACAGAAGAAAAATAAAAGCTACAATACCCATCAGTTACAGAACATTCTTAGAAATAGCTGGAACATTAGCTATGCAGAGCTTCCTCTGCCACACTTTTATAGCATCCATGTTTTCCTTAGATTTTATTTGCAGTTCACATCTTGCTTTCCCCTTTCCTAAATGCATTAACCACAGGCCACACAAATGGCAATTTTGATTAACTTGGACAGTTCATCAGATAATACACAGGAATAAAAATTAGTTCAAATATTGAGTCTCATGAAGCCATTAATGACAAATGAGGAATATCAAATCTCAGCTTCATCAAATGGATTTTCTCCAGTTAGATCTTAATTTGAGTGGACACATGCCCATTATGCTTGAAATTGGAAAGCATCAGACTATCAGAGAAGAGAAATATACTGCCCAGAGGACTTTAACAATTGCATCAGAAACAAGCAGGAAAGTGCAAAGTAGGAAATGATAAATTTTTTAGGACCACCTTCTGAGCCTGCAAGATAAAAGGGCTTAGATTTTTTTTTATATATATGCATTACTGAAACCATATTTTTGTATTAAAAAATAGCAATTTTGCCAAAATAGTAAGTAAACCAAGGAAGCTTGATCATTTGAACTAAATTTGTATGTGTGGATTTATTTCTGTAACTAGATATCTCTTTTTTTTAAAAAAATGCAATATCTGTAGTACAGCAGACATGCACTAACACTGATCAAAAGGAAGCATCTATGAGAACATTGCCATGTTGCTATTATAAACTTCTCATTTAGAAGAGTAGTGTGTACATAATAAAAATTAGTTAGCTCTACTATTCGGTTCCATTTCTTCCTGCAATGCTTGTTTTCTGATTTTTCCTTCTATGGAACAAATCTGATGTAGTAACTATTAGAAGCAGCAAAGTACACACATACAAGCTCTCACCTTTCAGATCAATCCAGCTTTATAGCCACTTAAAAGTGTATTTATAATGTAAAATTATTAATATTAAACTGTATTTAGAAAAGGCAATTAAGAGAAAGACCATATTTGGTGAATATAAGCCTGTTGGGAAAACAAACCAAAACCCAAACTCTTAATTTATCATTCTAAAATATTAGGCAAAGTGTGTGTTTAATCTTTACCTATTTTCTTCAACAACTAACATGTCGAGCAAAACAGTAGACTCTCTGCATATTAAGTGATTTTGGTCAGGAACCAACTAGCCATCTAAATGGACAATACCAAGAATAGTACGTACATGCTGGGTATCATTTAAGTAATTAAAATTAAAACTGTAATTGCAATGAATATCTGCAATTATACAGAGAATTTGAGTAATTATACAGTGTAATAATCAGTTATGAATTCAAACCTATCGCTTTGGCATGCAGCTTCCCAGGTTATACGTGCAATTGCCAGAAGCAGTTTAGGTGTGGAGATGAGCACAGATAGGCAGGAATCTCACATTTCCACAGAAACAGGAAGTTTGACATTTTAAGCTGAAACGACCATTTGCTATCCTTGTATTGCATGCAATTAGGAGGTATTTTCCACATAAATGGAAGCTTTTTTCTATCATATTTCATACTTGAAAAAAAAAAAAAAGATAATTGGTTTGAATGCAAAACCTAGTTCCAAGGAAAAGCAACCCCATGCTCATTAGCTAAAAATCTCTTTATCTTAGGCTCTTACCAAGTTCTACATCTTGATCATCAGTAAGAACAAGAATGATGTTTGGACGGATGTTTCTACGGTCTCTCTGAAATCTTCCCTTCAGACGCTGATTTAATAGGAAAGCTGAACTTCCATGTAGCAGTGATAAAACAGTCATCATGAATATTCCAAGGACAATGCTATGCTGTGCCATATTGTGCTGATTTAGTGTTTGCTCTGAACGAGGTGGGTTAACGTCTTCTATTTCTTTTTTGCTTGTGGAGTTCCTACATCGGAAAGCAAAAACAGTATTTATTTCCCCCATGAAATTTTTACTCTGAGATCTACCAATAGGCTGAAGAATTTAGCAGGAGATCAAAGTTTTTGCTTTGATACATTCAGAAACCAACCTTCCTCCTTGAGTTTCTGGGATGTTTTGAGTTGACAGTTTTGTTAACTGTATCAAAAAGGGAGATGGTGGAGAAGAAAACACTTCTGTCTACTTTCTAACATGGTACCTACAGAAAAACCTACAGAATTCACAACATACATTAGGATTCATAAAGGATCTTCAAACCAAAGGTTCTTTCAGACTTGATGTGATCTGTTTTCTCTTGCAAGTTTCATTAAGAGTGCAACAGGCTGCCTAAGCCTTGGAGCCATGGGATGAGTGTTTGAAGTCCACTACAGCTCTGATAATCCTGTGATAACCATTCATGATACCTGTTGGTTTCCGATTTTTTCGGTTATTATTAAAAAATAGATTTAAGGCCCACTCCTGGAAACTTCAGGAAATGGAAGCAATGAATTCTGCCGTGCCTAAGACTTCTCTCCATCATAAATAGAATACTGCAAAATTGACTCATTTTCAAAACAGAGCACAATGCTCTGATCTTGCTCCTTTTATGAGTCAATAAAAAAAAATCCTAGCCATTCCTACAAGGCAGTCCCTAAAAATAAGCAGGTATATTAAAGCTTTTTGAAATCTTAGTTTGGTTGATGTTTTCTGTTATAAAAAGATTCTCTCCTGCTTTCAGAATTCAAAATATCAGTATGAAATCATATTGAAAATATCAAGTGCTAATTATTTCATCAGATCCATTGATCAATGAGCCAGTTTTTGATGAATTTCCTACTCTCTGCCTGCCTTTTCCTGGACTGGTGCCAATGATCTCTTGTAGTGCACTGGAAATCAATTAAAAATGACACAAGGGAGAATATCTGCTTTTCGTAAAGACCAGAAATGCTTTAGCAGAAAGAAGCTAGCACAGTGTGTTTTATCCAAAGAAATACACTGGCTATTCTGTTCCCAGAGCCACTTGGGAAAACAGTTTTTCCTCCAGCAGATTATTCCATAGCCACAATATTACTTCATCTCTGTCAGTGTCTGTTCTTTGAGATAAACTTTGATTAAAAGTGTTCTCCTGCAGTAGCAAAACCACTGGCCTGAAAAATTATATCAGCTTCCATGCTTATTTAGAGAAAACACACTGAATTTTTATATAAATAAACAGATATATCACTGTAGTATAATGCAATATTTATTAAGGTTATTTTCCAAAAATGCACATTAATAGGGTTTTGAGGAAAAGAAAAATCTTTCTAATGAGTCTCCTCAATAAATTTCATAGGTGAGTGGAATTAACTTGCTTTCTAGAAACAATTTCTTACAGAGGTTTTAGCACTTACCCTAGTAGACAGGAAAAGAAGGTAAAATGAAAATATGATAGTTACAGCTCCAGTCCCTCTGCTGCCAGGTTGAATCAGAAGAAACACCAGCCAGTCGGATCAGTCCTATCAGTGCTCCTGCCTCGTAGTCAGAATCCCACTTGCAGCATCACAGCTGGGAAGAACCATGTCAGATCCAACATGTTGCACCTATCTGGAGTAGTCAAAGGCAGCTTGAGAGTTGAGAGGCAAATCCAGACCTGTTTCAAAAGGGAGAAAAAAAATAAAGTAGATTAGCAGGTGTATATTCCTATATTCCCAGATACCAGCTCCAGAGGAGTAGCCCCAAAGAAATGGCTCCTGCTTTTCGGAAGTGACCAAGTAGGTAATTCCATAAACAAACAAACATTACTAAATGGATAACATAGATCTTCATTACACATGTGCAATTTTATGAAGGCCTAAAGGCTATTTTTCTGCTGCTCCATAGTAGCTGCTTCCCTAAACAACAGCATTTTATTGACTTGCAGCTTTTAGAACGTTGTGCCTTCTTGCTATACGTGAATATATCAGTGAAATCAGTTGAAAGTATCATTAATACAACAGCCTTCCTCACATTTTCCTCCCTTCTTTTAAACAAGGGCTCACCAAGCAACCTTCTGACTATATTGTCCCTCTCCCCTCGGCCTTTGTCAGGTAGTTTTATCCCTTCCCCACTCCACTGTAGTCACTGTCAACACAGCCCCCAGCTCAGAGCACTGCTTATCTAACAATAGAATACTTAACACAAGCCGCAGGTACAGACTGCTCTCCCTCAGCTATTTTGTCCACGCTTGTGTATTTATGGTTAGAAAAATTACAGTTATCTCCCAGAGGATCCAGTGGGTGGAAGAGAGAATTTAATGTCAAATGCAACAGGCATCTTCCACCAAACCTGTTATCTGCTCCCCAGCCCCCTCCTCACTGCAGACTTCGCAACTAATCTGACACGTTACTTTCCTATTATTATCAGGGTAAGTACTGCTGGGAAGCAGCTTGAAGCATATAATTACGTGCAAAACTCATACCAATAACTAGGTAAGAAAAATTAAATCAATTTTAGAAAATAACCTATTTTTGTAATGCGTTTTCACATAAGATAGAAAGGGCACTACTAACAGCACATTTTGAAGTGAAATCTAAAAGCCAGCTTTAAATAGCTCTCAAAAAAGCAGGAGTGTCTAAGCACTTGCATAGACTGTCAGTGGTCAAATGTAGACCGATTTTTTAAAATCTGTAGTCTTTGGTGAACTTCAGGGAGAAAACACAACACGAGGTCTCTCTCTCAACAGTCTGTCCAGAAGTTTAACGCGTGACTCCAGAGAAGGCAGCAGAGCTCCTTCTGGCAGCAGGAGAAGGCAGCAGGGCCCCCCCCCGCCTTGGCTCCCAATAGCCGCCCTGGCCAGCGACACACGTTGATCTAAGCAGTACAGATGGTCCAGGCTTTCCATGCCTCTGCAGGCCATCCTCCAGCACTGGAGATGCTTAATCTGCAGCAGCTCTCCTGGGAATTATGTATGCCTCTTATTTTCTTCCAGCTTACATATATAAACTTGACAAGTCTGGTCACTCCCGTTTCATATTTAAGCAAGTGCTATCAGAAATTTATGAAATGCTCCTCAACTGGGGCATCCAGCCAAGCTTTATTAAGTCTAAGGAACCCTCCAGCAGTTTCCTTTAGAAAAAGTCTGGTCCTCTTATTTTCCATAGTTTACGGTTGAGTTTAACAAGTCTCCGACTCTCTTCACTGTCTGAATTAGATACAGCTGCCTCTTATTGTGCCTAACTCCTAGCCTGGGCAAGGAGTACAGAGACAAGCTCAGCTCTCCAGTGCAGCAACACAAGGCATTAAAACTAACTCAAATTTAAAAAGTAGACGAGATAAAACCCGATTTTACTGTGTTTCTTCTATTTATAAAGCCACATAGCTAAATTTAACTCTCAAGTAGTATTTTCACCGGGAAAACACTTCCTTTTTCCTCTCACGCTCTGAGACCACTGTCAGCTCTGCTGCGGATGCGCAGGGATGGCTGGTGTCAGCTCTACCCCCAGATGGTCTTTTTTAACATGCTTTAAATCGATCAGCTTTACTCAGCACAGATGTAACAGGCGCTGTGCAAGTAACTGTAGCCTGCACCTCCCCTCCCCGCCTTGCTGATGCTACTACAGCTGATGAAGAAATATTTCCTACACTCCCTAATACAACTGTATCGAGTGTAAACCGAGTACAACTTCAGTAATTATATCAATCCAACACAATTAGAGCAGAATCTGACTCTTGCTGGGGTAGAAAAGTAGCAGCACTTTAACTAATTCTTCTATCAAGAATGTATGTATATCAAGTACAAAAGTCATATTTGGGTTAACTGAATAAGATCAGCCTAGTGCAGCCCCTCAACCACCCAAAACTAAAGCCAGACAAGCTGGACTGAAGGAGCGGCTGTGACCAAGCAGGGCTCTGGTGAACCAGCCACAACGGGGGATCTGTGCGGGGAAGGGAGAACGGGCTGGCAAAACGCTGCTCACACCTGTGCTGCGTTACGGCCAGCGCCAACACCAGGTGCTTTAGATGAGTGGACTTAGGTGTGCCATTTGCCCAGTGTTCAAATACATGGAAATCCAGTGCTGGACCCATTCCCTAGCAACCAACCTAATTAAACCAGCACTTTGTTATTAAATGGATTCTAAGGTGCTGCTGCTCTTACAAGGTCTTTAACTCTTGTGTTGCTGATGCACACCACAGGTTTGCCTATAAGACTCCTTCTTTACCAGAACTGTAAGGCACTCAGTTTTGCTTGGGGGAGAGGAAAACAACTTTACATGCCCATGGAAGAATTTGAGTTTGTAACTAAATGTCTTTCCCAAGGGAAAGACAGCTACAATCAGGATATACGCTGCAACCCAACAACATGCTAGGCTTTCTAGTAGTTTTTAATGCTTTCTGATTTTTCTTCCAGTCAAAAGTCTGCAAGAAGGTACAAAATCAACCCCCAGTGCTAAACGTGACTCTCAAGTTCACAGCTCTACTCACTCACCCCCACAAACTACAGCAGTTTTATTTGCAAATATCCCCACATTTCCTCAGGGGGCAGGAACCCGTCTCCCGATGTGCAGGAGGGAGCTCGGACTCCCCACTCCCATGAGCTCGTCTGAATTTTCTCCTTGCACTGCTGAATTCTGCATCAAAGCTAAACATTCGTAAGGAGGGAGTTTGCTCTCACTGCAGAATCTCTTCCCTGACCTCCAGCTTTATTTTAAATAATAATGTAAAAAAGCAATTGCAGTTTTCACTAGCATTTTTTAAGGAAGTGCTTCCAACGCCACAGCAAACCCTCTATATAACTATATGCCTCTATCACATGCTCCTGTGCGATGGTTTCCCCGTGCTGCTTAGCCCTTGTATAGCTTAAACTGCAATTTGGATCCACAACACCCACAGTAAAAAACATCCTTTTCTGCAACACACAACGATGACCCAGTAGCAACTTGACAGAAACCGACCTTATTTCTCTGTTTTACCCATCATCCGCACAGATTTACGAGCTACAAAAATACACTACATTAAAGGCAGTTACATTAAGTACAGCAGCAAGTACAGATTTTTACTACTGGAATCACCAGAGTGAATGACTGCAGGAGCTTTACGCACCGCAGATGAGAACAGTCACTGCTACAGACACAGCCTATCCAGTAAACAGATTTTTTTTCAGAGTTGCATAGAAAGAAAAAAAAGAATGAAAGATAAACCATCCGTACAGGCACTTACACCCACACGCACCGCGGAGGCAACGCGGTGCTTCACGAAACGTGCAGCAAAAGGGTCGGGCATCAGTCCCCTCCGTTGGAGCCCGGGCCGCCCCCGCCGCTGCCCCCGTCGGGCCGGGCCGGCCCCACCGCGCGCGGCCGCCGCTCCGCGACACCGGGCGCAACTTCCAGCCCCGCCCCAGCACCTTGGCGGCCCCTCCGCCCTGCGGCCCCGGCCCCTCCGCCCCGCGGCCCCCGCGCTCTCACCCGCGCTGCGGGCGCCGCTCTCACCGCTCGCCCGGCGCATCCTCCGCCCGCGGCGCCCGCTGCCCGACGAGCCCCGGAGGAAGCGCTCGGGCGGGCGCGGCTCTGCCCCCTCTCGCTCCCTCCTCCTCCGCCTTCTCCTCCCGTTTAAAAAGTTCATTTACCTCATGGCTCCCCCGCCCGGCGCGCCGCCCCCCGGGAAACCTGCTCATGGAGCCGTGCGCAGAGCGTCTCCCCCCCCACCTCCCCTCGGGGGCGCGCGCAGAGCCCGCTCCCCCTCCCCCCCGGGGCTGCGGGCACGCGCAGGGTCCCGTCCCGCGCGCCCCTCCCTGGTGCTGCGGGCGCGCGCACGGTCATCCCCCCCCCCCCCTTAAACTTCAGGACGTTTACTACTAAAACATCAAAAAAATAATTCTTTAAAGACCTCATCTACATATCCTTCAACCATGTCTGTACATTAAAATAAGGTTTTTCAAGCAGTCTCCTTCAAGCAGTCTCATATCTCTGACCTTACTGACACTGCATCTAATATCGAGCTAGTCCTAGCTCATGTGTGCCGGTGTAGCTGCAAGTTCTGGGATTCTGAACTTGCATCTTCAAAGAATGCATTAGAAAATACATATCCACAAATAAGAACAACACTAGGGCACAGTGTTATCGAGAGATGCTGCTAGGGTGGAAAAGATGGTCGAAAAGGGACATGAGCAACAATCAGTGGAGGAAGAGGAGTAAGCGCCAGATATGATTTCTGCACAGTCACAACCCATGTTACCTTAAACAGCTTCAGAACCAGAGGGCAAACAGGATGCTTCCTAAAAACACTTCAGCAAAAGGACTAGCTGTAAGAGAAGCCCAAGAAAAGCAAGAAAAGACAACATGCACTGGAAGAATAACTGACTGCTAGAAGGGAAGACTTTGGAAAAGCAATGTAGGATGTAGAAAATTTACTTCCATTCCATCTATGAAGTATGTGGATTTTTTTGCTTCAAAACAAATGTTATTTCCAATGAGCACGAGGCTGTCTTGATTTTCCCATCATTGCTCGGCTAGGTTACCTACAGATTTGAATCCAAATCAGAAAGAAAACAAAACAGTGCAACAACTCCCTATAACATTACACCTCTACCGAGGTACAGCAGGGATCCTCCTGCAGAAATGGTAATAAACAACGGGAGCAAAGGCAATTCCTGTCAGTACAACCGCATCCACACTAGGGGCTGCAACAGTCTAACTGTGTTACAGTACAAACCAACCACTGCCTAGTCCCAGGGATTTATACTAGGACAGAAGCTGTGGGTAAAGCAGGGGCTACATCTGGGTAACGTATTGATAAACATTATGTTGCTTCCCAAGGAAACATCTGCCTTTTTACCAGCAGCTGTCACCTCCCGATCAATTTACAGACAATTAAGTTTTGCAACACACCTGGGAATGGTGGGGTTTGATTCAGCACATTTTAGAAAAGAGAGAATAAACATCAGATAATGCAAAGGAGTCACCCATGCCAAGCAAATTTCAGGTAACAAGGCACAGAAACAGGCAACCTGGTTCCTCTGTCCTAACCTTGCCCTCTGCACTGCATAAACCTATAAACTATCCCTGAAGACTCTGCTAACTGCGACTGTGAAGCCAAATAACAATACTTAGAACTGTGCAGTGGCCCATATTGTCCATTGGTGAAAAAGATATAAAATCTCCCTTGTTAAAGGGTAACTTTTCTAGAGCAATGTAAATGGGAATTTCCAGGGTCAGAAACACAGACCTAATGAAGCTGTGTTGTGAATTTTCATTGAAATAAAATCTAATCAACAAATGCACTAAAGTTAGTATCAGTGACATCAGTATAGTAATCTTAAATTTGATTTAGCATCGCTGGAAAATCTGCCACAATAGGTCACTCCTTTCAACAAAAGGTTATATGCACCTCACTGTGAGGGCATGTAATTGCCATTATTGTTAATGGGAGTTATGCAAGTGCATTAAAGAGATAATACACCCCCTGGTTTGCAACAACCCTGTGAAGTGTGAGGTGCTTCCTATTGAAGTGAATGGGGTTTCAATCCCATGTTTCAAAAGAGCTTGTCCTGGCACAGTTACAAAACACGACAGATAACAACCATCATATGGGCTGTGTCATCCTAGGAAAGAATTTTCAACATCTTTCTAAAACTGAGAGGTAGAGAATACATTTAAAGCCTTAAAGAAAATATTCCACAATATTCCAGGGGTCTATTGAAATAAGGAGGAAACAGCTGTGCTCGCATTTCTGCGAACACCATCACA
This sequence comes from Nothura maculosa, assembly GCA_032353885.1. NCBI lineage: Eukaryota > Metazoa > Chordata > Aves > Tinamiformes > Tinamidae > Nothura > Nothura maculosa. Next base: position 184,645 of record JAUBOD010000174.1, read on the forward strand.
CACCTATCTGCATTGTTAGACATCTAAAATCTCTTTAGCAATGGGTTCTGCATCCTCTCTGCACACCTAGTGCAGCACAGATGATATATTCTAGACAATGCATGCTGCAACATTCACTGAAATATGGATTTACACACAATGGA
>JAUBOD010000174.1:184887-206703 GCA_032353885.1 Nothura maculosa
CTAGTGCAGCACAGATGATATATTCTAGACAATGCATGCTGCAACATTCACTGAAATATGGATTTACACACAATGGAAAACCACTTGGGAACAGTGGGCAAACACTGGTGCTCTACACGGTTGCTTTTCTCAGTTACCAGCTGAATTTCAGCTCTCACAGGTGCAACAGGAACTCAGGGGAACTGCCCTCTGCACTGGGCACAAGGGGAACAGCAGCAGCTTCTGGGAAATAAGACAGTCACAGAGAGTCCAAAGTCCTAAAACAAAACCAACCTCAAAACAAAAACACTCAAAAGACATAAGGAGCAAGGGAATGTGCTACCCGAGATGTGTTTTTCGCTGTTGCACAATAAATAGTGCTTTCAGTGTTCAGAATATTGCTTTCTTCTCACGTTACTTAAGAAAAGGCTGACTTACACATTTTTAACTCAGTCAATGCCTTACGACTCTTATTCAGACTTGCTAATCTATCTTTGAAGTTACTCACCACATACAGACCTCACAAATAATTAGTTTTGACTTCTCTGTTTTCTATTCTTATACAAACACATGTTCAGAACTGTCTTTAAAGATCTAGAAATAAAGCCAGGAACAGAACACAAAGCTGATCTCACTTGCTTTTTCCCAGTAAAATTCATTACTGTAATTGCTCTAAAGATACATTAATTACACTGGTCTGAACTTATCCCAAAAGAGAGCTTAACTTTTTACTTCTTTAAGCAGCCACGGTTGAGTTGCTGAAGCAGTATTTATGCTTTTTATACAACAAATGAGAATATTATGAGATGCAATGGTCAGCTCCTCAATAACTCATATCATATGGGCTTTTCATTGCAAACCCCAGCATTATCCTGCTAAATAAAATTTGTGGACAATTCCAACATTATCTTTTAAACTGAAATTGCACTTTTTATATAAATATGTAGTTATATTACACAGAAAGCTATTTACATGTTTTGAGTCATTATAGAAATGGCAGAGAATGAACAAAGAAAGACGGGATATTCACTTTGCTGTACTGATCCAAATGCTAAGCAGAGGAATGCATTATCCTCCTCACCATGAAAATACGGGTTAAGTATTATATACTGTCTGAAACTAACCACAACTACCCGAGTAAATGTTTACATCATATCAAGAATCCATTAATATAATTCCAGTTTCAGATTAATCAAATATGTTTAGATCATAACTCACAACAGTAGATGCAAGTCACTTAGGAAAATATTGAGGAGTAAATAAAACTCAGAGAAAGGTGATGGGGAAACTGTAGCCAGAGCAAAAATGATGTCCCAGTGTAGTGATAACAAATGATAAATTATCTAGCTGGATAACAAGCCCAAAATAAATCTTGTCTAGAAAATCAAACAGAAAATGAGCAAACACAATTTACTGGAATGATTCTGAAGTTCATACACAAGGTTAATATGCATATACTGCATTAAAATTATTAATAAGGCTCAAAGATACCTGTGAAAATCTATAGAGATGTGCATCGTCCGGATACAACACGGCAGTGTTTCTCCTCCTCCTCCCCAGCCTGCTGGGCAGGTGACGTTAGTCACAAACTAATGTCACCCCCACTCCCCACAGAGCATTCCTGGCACCTGGGAAGAGTCACCTTCATTTCCTGCCTCCCACCAGCTCCTGGACTGGAGAAGGCACCTGGTGTAGAGTTCTAGGGCTCTGCCATTGGTAAATTTGGTTCATGCCTCTTGGTTGCAGGTGGATTTAGTGTATAGGTGCCTTTTCTCACATTGGCCTCATCCATAGGCACAAAGTCCAAGGAAAACAAAAGTCCACAGCTGGGATTCACTCCCATTATGAGAAAGCCATGGGTTACTGCTTCCTTACTCTACCTGTCATCAGTTCTCCTTGCTGTAAGCATTTAGGTATTGCCATTTCCTACCTGCCTCAAGCACTGCTCACAGTAACAGATATTTGGGCCCAAGCGAATAGTCACTGTAATACTAAGAGGGACTTCAAAGGCACGAGTGTAGGAAATGTCAGGAACGCAAACATATGCATCATCCCCATCTCAGCACAGGGCTAAGTCATCTTCCTGTTCAGTCACCACAACAGTGCAGTTGGTGCCAACTTATGCCGGGGACAAGGGCGGAAGACGCATTGTCTTTTATGAGAGGAGCTAGTCCAGTGCTCACGGCAGGGAGCAGTCACAGCCTCAGGCCCATTCTCCGCCTTCAGTGGAAGCAAAGCCTGTAGTTTTATAATCACAAATCCTCTGCATCACCAGCTAACAGCAAGTTACAGATTTCTCTCCTATAGTAAGTCCCATTTACACATCCGAAATGGAGCAGATTGATTTTTCAGAAGTGCTTGGCACCCACTGGAAACACTTCTGAAATTTGAGGTAGTTTCTGTAGTTCAGGATATTGTGGCCGAACTCTCTTAGTGTTTCGCAACAAAATCTTTTGATTTGCACTTTAATTAGCTTTACTTTTATGCCTTATTACCCTCATCCTTAACTACAGCTACTGAGAACTGTGGTAGTTCCTCAGCACAACAGAGCAGCTACGCTGTGCTGAAACAGCAGAAATACCTGGGTTTGTTTCTGCAGGAAGCAAGGAGGGTTGCTGGGGTTTTTTTTTATCCCCCCCTCCAAAACAGGACTGGTTACTCTTAGGAAAAGTTCTTGTCATACACAATAAAGTTCTTACTTAAACTATAGAAACAAACCAGTTCACTAAAATGTACTTTTAAATTCAAAATCTTTTTTTCATAGAATTTGCTCTTTGGTTAACAACAAGCAAAAAACAACACCTAAAAAATCCAATCTAACCCTAGTGAGTTAAAATACTAGCATGCGGCTTCCGAAGTACCTACCAAGACATCACATAGATTCTCAAGTAGTAATAATGGTAAAATCAGAAAACAGAACTGCTTGACCATTTGGTAGTTTATCAGTAACTACTTAGAGTTCCATATAAAAGCATTCCACATTTTCTATTTTTCTTTATTATTCTGTTGGCAAAGAAACAGGTCAAAGCAAACTTCAAGCTTAACAATAATTTCCACGTGAATAGCCTAAAAGAAGGTGGAACTCTTGTGAATTAAAGTGGAAGGTTTCATCTGAAAGCTCTGGGGCGGCACTGTGCACTGCCAAGGTGAATTTCCCATTCCAGCCGACTTCTGGCTTGCGAATCTCTAAATGGATGCAAGATCACAGGCCAAGCTTTGCTCTGATTTACATCACTTTCACACAAAGTAACTCAAATAGCCTAGCCTATCTTACCAGCAGGAAAGCATTTAAATGACCAGAAAAATATTTCAGCAAAAGCACTGTGACACATTTGCTAAATGAGAAGCTACTCAAGACTCCCAGTTTTATGATTAAAAACCTCTAGGATGCCCTAGAGCAATTTTAATTTTTTAAAAACCATCTTAGGCATAAAATTCCTGCAAAATGTGTGTCCAATATCCAAAATGGCAAAAGGGAGAAATATATGCAAATAATTTCCTAGTCTTAGGCTCATCAACTGAAAAGCAAAATGAGATATATCAGGTAGCACCTGTCTGGATTGTTTGTTTTTAAATGCTGCATAAGTTAGTAGGTGTTTGAATTTTAAAGTAGCATGTCATTTGCCAGAAGGAAGTTGATAACACTTCAAATGCTAACAACGGTGGAAAAAGCATTAAATTTTTATGGGCAGTAATGGTTCTATATAGTAAAGTTAAATATCTCTGAAAACCATCTCTATTTGAATTGTATTAAAGATGAATGCTAAGAAGTTAAAAGCAATAGTTCATCTGCTTTCCCACTTTGCTTAGACACTGATATACAGCATTTACTTCAACATCCTGTTTAAGTCTTACAAAAGCTCTGAAAAACTTTTCACTAACAATTGAAACAAACTGTTCTCAAAAATATGCAAAATTCTACTCAAATAAAAATTTAAAGAGTTCCAATCATGTTCCAGTAATACATTATTTTTGTTTAAAATTATAATTCGTGTGTGGGAGGACAAAAGTAGCTTTATGAGACTATTCATAGATTTCAGCTAGTATTTGTCAAAATTAACCTCCAAAGCATAGAGATGAATGATGTATATTTATTTCACCTGCTCCAATAAGATTTTTAAAGCTAAAAAAGTTAAGTCTGGATCCCTTCTTTTCCTCTAGCTATCTGTCATCTATCATCACTACGTCTGAAAAAAACTCTTCAATTAGAAATCCCAGTAGACAAGGCTAGAATTTGCAGCTTACATTTTCTCTAAAAAACAGCTAGTTGCACAGACTTCAAAAAAGAATTCTCATTTGGAGTTCAAACGCCAAGGTTAGTATTGTTCAAGAGCAACTTTGATCCAAAAACGTAGTTTACAACGAGATTTTTCGACTGAAGCTCCTTTGTAGCGCAGTTAAACTTAACATCTTTCAGTACACAACCTGTGTGCCACAATTGCAGAATTGCCTGGATGAATGTGAATTCTTGAAACTGGAATTCTGCAGGGGAGACAACAGCAGAGCTATTTCTGAGTTACTGCTACAGCCTGCCAGATGTGGGCAAGAAGAATGAGCGACCGGCCCTTCCCTTTGCATTTGACCTTCTCTGGCAATCAAACCTAGAGCCTGTTCAGCTGATACTGCAAGACAGGAAGATGACATTTGTACCAGGATCCTGTATTACTATATAGCAATACAGTTCACATTTGAGGTCACCAAACTTTGCAATTCATTTAAACTTCCCAACATTTGGCTTTTTATAGGTGAAAATATAAAAGTTTTAATTCTGCTTTAATTCAGCTAGTTTAACGTACCTTAAGTTCCCTAATAACTTTTATTTCCTGCCTATTACTTTCAATAATTAGATCTCAGAGGATTTTACAAGCAAGGTACAGAATCTTTGTAACATTGATTGAAAAACGGAGCTACAGAAAGGTAAAATAACTCGCTCAAGGTCAACTTGAGAGGCCAGTGATGGATGTGGGAACAGACCTCCTGGGCTCCAAACCACTGCCCCATTTGCTAGGCCTGCAGTTTCCAGCTCAAAGCCCATGGACCCTCTGGGGCTCTACAGACAAGAGCAAATCTATGGCCAGAAGGCACAAGTTCACTGCACATCTACACCTATAACAGTTTGTTACCAAACTGAAAGAGATTGAAATCTTTAGGCTGAGATTAAATCTCTAGGCTACACACAATCTTTAAGTATTTGTCTTGCTCGAAATAATATTTTTAAAATAAAGAAAATAAGATTTTTTTTAAAAGGGTAATGACAAAAATACCCATGTATTTAAGATGGATAGACATGCTTGAGGATCTTGCTACATCAATCAATAAAGTAGCCTGTTTACTTTCATCCACACAGAATCAAAGATAAGAACCCAAAACAAGAGAATAAAAAAGGAGATAGAGGAAGAATGCGGCAGTGCTGAAGATGCTTAAGAAAATACCATGGTCCAGCTGAGTTCCTTTCATCAGTCTTTAATTGGCTTCTGTTCTAAAAGATCCCAAGAGACTAAAAAGTTTATTAAAACCTAAATACAATGCAGATTTGTCTGCAGCATTGATGAGACAGGATTATCCACAAAATCTGCATCCCTGCACTAGCACGTGCTAAGACCACTGCACAGTAGCTTTTACTTTGTGATCAAAATTGATAGAGAACCTGCTTGTTTTGAGAAAAATACAGAATAATAAAAACCCCAAAACCTTCTTTTTCTGACCAGAACCTTTTCCTTCCAACAACACAACAAAAGGGCTGACTTAAAGCCATTCTGCCAGTTCAGACACATTTAGAAATGCTGTAGGGCAAACATTATCCCAAGAGACTTTATGCTAAATCAGGTATTACTTCTTCTCCCATAGTTTATCAGAATAAGTCATGAGCTTGACTTGTTCTGGCAAAAAGTCAGATCTAGATCTAATTTATACTTCCAGATGATCCAGTACTGCACAGATCTAATCTTAATGATCACATAAGCACAGGGAGTGGGAGTGTTAGTATTTGCCTATCAGACCTAAAAGCAGAGCAAAAGATGAGACAAACTTGCTCTTTAACAGGCTTAGAAAGCAGGTGCTCCTGTATCCTTTAAAACTCTAACTTCATAGCAATCCTTCTCAAAGGTTACAGTAGATATTTCAAGCCCCCTTTTTTCCTTCAGTTTGCAATGTGCCTATCTCTTTCTCCTTTCTCTGTAGGCTTCACAAAATCAACTTCAGGGTAAATACCTGGCCCAGTGACTACAAGAGAGATGATCCTAGGTTAAGAAACAAGCTTGACTTTCTTAGTAGCTTGATCAATTTAATGGAACAGTTATAGCACAGATATGGATATTCCCTTTTGGATATGTAGACTGTCTAACTGCCTTTGATTTTACATCTTTTTCCTGCATAGAAGTCACCTCCCTCTTCTCTCCTTCGTATGCCACCTCTGTCAATAGAGACAACCTGTGTATCTCAGTGCTTATTTCTATTCCACTTTTACTGAAATGGAGAACATGTTAGAAATGGTCCAATTACCCTGGTCTGAGGCAGCACACATGAAATTGCGGGTTATGTTTAGCAGCACTATTAAGTAAGATTAGAATAAACAAGCTCAGTAGTTTTTACAACTTGAAATGCATTGCATTTAAAAATAGTCTCGCAGGTCGTTCTACATCTGTGTTTATATGATGATGAATCCTTCTGCAATTTAAGCAGTGAAATATTTTGTCTCCATCCTGACACATTATCATAAAGTCTGAGGATTACTTTAGGATGGCTGTTCCTAGGGGCATAATATTAGCTGCATATGAGATTGATGTTGGTAGCTACAATGGAGAGCAATGGCACTATCGCTATTACAGAGGAGCATTAGAAGTTCTCTTCCTGACCTACAGCTCTAAAAATAAATGCTGAGTGACACGAATAGCTTTGCAGGAGCTCCCCAATTAAAGAGGTTGAACTATAACAGACAAATTACGCGGGGTGCTGGGAATTCTTCAGGTACAATTAAAACGTTCATAATGTGAAGCTTGCATTTGCACATACTTCCCTACATATAAAATAGAGGTTTGATGAATAGACAGTATCAAAAATACATTATGTCTTTGTGTACCAGAGAAAGAGAAAACAATGGGCTACTACGATGCTATCCTGGCTTACATTTGCCTATACCGCTTTGCTTCACTGCCAGTATTTCTGTATATTGCTCATGCCTGGCAGGAAACACTCACAGAGCCTTCTCCACCCACCTGATGTGACCCTGCTGATAGAACAGCTTTACATACTGGTATCTAAGTAGAGATTTAGCAGGTTCTGCTGTCTACAGAGCTTTCAAGGAAACATTGCTATAGTCGAGGAATTTGTAAGTAATACTACTGGATTCAGTCTCCTTACAATGGCCTCAGGAGCAAAAAGGAAAAGCCCTATAAAGTAAGGCTCTTGAATCTCAAAACCTATAGTTCCTAAAAGAACAGTTTAAACAGAAAATGTGCAGCAGACAGGCATGAAGCATTCAAGTCTAGCAATTTCAAATTTAGGCTCAAGAACTACTCCATTCTATTCATTAGTTTAAGAAATCTAGTTCTCAGCACTGGTATTCCTGTGCTGGACTACTCTTGGCTTCCTTTTTTTCCTCTGCAGTGGGGAGCCAGCGTGCCAAGGTGGCCATCTCATTGAGATCACATGGTGATTCACGAGAAAGCTGCAGAACTTAATCAAGTACCAAGGCAGAGGTAAGTACTCAGTAGGGTGTAAAACCATGCTAAGCTTCTTTAAATCAGAAGAGAATCTACTGAAACAAAGAAACACATTGCACACCCAGTTCTCTACCTATCTAGCCAAGGATGAACAGGACAATGAACCCAGGTGGCAATGATTAAGTCCCCTTTCATACTACTGGCAGATGCTAAAATACTATGCTCATGAGCAGTATGAGAATGAGACATGAATTAAATAGTTTCAACATTTGGAGGAGAAAACAAACCAAACCAAATACAACTCAAGGTGAGCCAAGCTGACCGGCTACCAGGCATGTTGCCCTGTGGAAAATGCCCAAATGATGAGGATCCCGGGATACCTCCGGAGGGCTCGCACTGCCTGGTGGTGGTGCAAGGCCAACAGCAACTCTGCTTCCCTGCTCTGCTCTCATGCTGCTCTCTGTCCTGGGGAAGTCCTTACCAAAATACACCTTGACAGGCAATAACCGACCCATGCTCTAGATACGGTCACATTTTCACCTCTGTTCTGCTCCCTTTATCGTTCTCTGTCACACGTGCTGCTGTGCACACACCCCAGCGGAACATGCTGAACCTGGGAATGATTTTTTCTTTTTTGAAAGATGGAAAAGTACCCTGCACAGAGCCCAGACTGCATAAACTCATATTCACCCCGTCACGTCTTAATTCAAATTGCAGCATTTTTGGAAACTAGCTTGCAGTTTGAATAGTTGATTGTCACTCATCCAACATGAAAAATTGCCACCCTAAGAACTTTCAGCCTTTATAAAAATGCTTTTCTTTATGGTTGCTCATGAATATAAAGCCTGTTTTAAAAGAATCACATTATTTCCTATAATATATGCTTTCCTCTGTAGTGGTAGGAATTATAATATTTCAAGATTAAGCAAATTTCAAGCCTTTGATAGTGCTTTCACTATGGCTTGCAAAAAGAGGCCCAAACATTTATTTTCCAAACTAAGCAGAAGACAAAACAATGAACCTTTAAGGGAACATTTTTAGTAAATAACAACTAGTATTTTATTCTAAAATCAGTACTTTTGATACCATAGGATCATATCTGATGCAAAGATTAATAGCAGACAAGAATCTACTCAACTAAACATCAGCCACTAGATAGCTGTAAAAAATAAAATCACCTCAGTGTTTATGGCAGTAGCACACCTGTATCTCAGCATCCTGCTCTTAGCTTGAATTTGGAAAGAAAAATATTGACATTTCTAACAACAAAAACTTGTAATTCCCATTTGTGCTCCCATATTTTAATTTATGCAAGGATGCAGAAGGATTTTACTTTCACAAGCTCTTAGGACATATGTAACTCAACAGTGGGATCAGCCAGATGGGGTTTTACTGTTATTTTAAATGGTGGGCAAAACAACTGGGTTGATCTGTTAAATAAACTGCGACTTGGTCTCTCCAGTGATGATCCTCAAGCAGACTAGTTGTTGGCCTACACAGTCATTTCCAGCTTTTTGGTATAAAACTAGAGAGCACTTCCCTTGCAGCTCCGGAAATCCTTTTGTTTCAGTTACTACAGCTTTTTATTTAGGCCACAGGTACAACACTGTGTTTTTGGAAACAAAGGCTGTTTCTGCAGGTAGTTGGATAGATCAACCTCCCTGCAGGTTACAAACACTCAACTACAGAAGCAGCTCCATTTGAGGGTGTGTGTACACATATTTCTATATGTTGTGTGCACACATGTGCTTCTGAATGGAGGGATGGAAAACAGGGAGTCAAACCAAAACCACCTCCCCATAGCTTGATAACCTGCTCACCTCCTGCAAAAGAAAAAAATCCCTTAAATCTATAAAAAAAGTGAATCATGGCTTGTCCCGTGAACCTCTCCAGGAACAAATGTCATCACATACTACACTGTCTGAGGGAAAAATATGGCATCTGCAAGACTGTTTTGAGCTTTCAAAGGAAATATGCCCTGACAAGCTCAATAAATGAGCCAAAGTTTATATGTGAGACATTCTGTGAAACTGCAGCTTGGAAAATTCCAGTGCAGAAGAAATGAACCCTTCAGCAAAACTGTTCATTTCTAAAACAAATAAATAGAAAAGCAGACAAGAGGGGCAAATTATAACAACTAGATGTATGTGCAAGAGGTTTTTCTTAAACAGTTTAAGGGGGAAAAGGTTTTTATTTTTTAAGAGTACTGAGTAAGCACTTTTTATTTTTAATTAAGTTTTTTTAAAGAAATGAGCCTGATACCACCTATTTATCAGACACTCCAGGGACTTGTATAGCAAATACACGTCAGTTATTTTACAGAGAATTTACTAATCTGTTTATGCTCCTATAAACCCTCCTGCTGTGACCAGGCATAACATAAGGCATACACTGACCTTCCAAGGCAACTCTTAAGCCCTGCTTGATCGACTGCAATGTTCTTCACACTAACTTACACAGCAAATTCACTTCACATATTGATAATGTTCTCTTTATTGGTATGCCTGTAACAAGTGGTGTTGCTCCCTTAAGAGAGAGATTAAGCACATTGGAAGCCATGTTAGGGGCTGTTTTCTGTACAAAACTGCATACAAAGCAGATAACTCACTGTATATTGCTGGACCTCCAGTCTCATATTTAATGTTTATAACCAAATTAGACCAGAACAGAAGCTGCATATTTTTATGCATTTATGACACTCAGCATCCTGAAGCCTCAATTAAGATCCAGCTTTCTGGCTTTTCTGAAATGTAGATTCATCACTTGAAAGATAAAATACTATAAAATCTTAACAGCTGTAAGGCATCATACAAAATCCAACAAAGAAAGCCCTTTCAAATGCCCCTAAAACAGACTGGTATTTTGTTACTGGCATCTATGATATGCCCGGCTTGCACTTTTGCACGTACCTGTCATATCCAACAGCATTCACTGCTACCCTAACTGAATCATCTCCTTCATTCTTTATCAAGGCACACTTTCCTCTGTGTCATGTCAGACTGTTTTAATGATTTATTTATTTCAAGTCATTTGGTAGCAGCTGGTAAGTCAATAGGTGCATGTTAAAATGATTTTTCTTAATCATTTAAGGCTTCTGAAGATTTAAAGGAAAAAATCCTAACATGAACTAAGCATCACTAAATAATGCTCAAAGAATCAGAATCCCTAATGCCTTTTTAAAATCAATACAGAGCCTGACAAGCTACCTTCAAGAATAACCATGAGAACAACTAACGTGCCTAGGAACAGAAAGCTCCTCCCCAAGCAGGTGTCCACTGTTGAGTGCTGGGTAAAACCAGTTGATATTGGCACAATGACATTGACAGATAAGCAGCAATAAAGATGCACGGACACCTTCTTCTAAGCCCTTGGTGTTGAAATTACATTTATTGTGTGATTAATGGATGTTGCGTTTGTGAAAAGGTGCTGTCATCATTAAGGATTTCTGAGGCATTGGCTGTTCCAACAGGTTTTTAAAATGCAGCTGAGGTCGGCAGTGGGAGACGTCAACTAAACACCTGACCCTCCTGAAGCAGCTTCTCAGCAGGATAAACAGCACTGGAGCTGCAGCTGACACTTACAGAAAGGCACCTGGCTCCAAACTGTGACTCTCCTCCTGGCTTTGAAGGTGTTTGCAAAGGGGCATGAGAACATAATGAACTGGAATGAAGCCTATGCCATAGGAAATACACATAGGGAAATTCTGCTAGTAAGATAAGACCATTTATAAATAAAATACCATGGTTATCTTTTACGACAGAAGAGCATAAATTGGTCATTCTGCTTTGCAGAGGTGTATTAGAGATCTTTGCCAATTAAAAGGTTCACTTTTTTTTACCCTAAATGAGCAGATCAATGACGAAGAATTAGAAATGTCTTGTCGAACATTTTCTTCCCTGTTGGAAGTGTCTCTCCTGTGTACAGCAATACCTTTCATACAAAACAGAAGTTGAGACTACTCAGAATGATATGAGAACTAATCCAGCATCACTTCCTACAGAAAAGATGGCAGCACAGACAAATGTTAACTTACTTTCCAAATCTTTTCATACATCTCCCCTGTTTTTTCCTGTAGTGCCACAGGGGACGTGGAGGAAGGAAACTTGTTTCTCACTTCATAAGAAATTTCCAAGATGTCCTATATGCCAACTGCTCAGGGATTTTATTATCTTCCTTACAGCAACAATAAGACCATGAGTCATTTTGAAAGGAGCAAGATGAACAGGATATGATTGGCATGGTTACAACATTGTTTGAGATTTCATGAAGCCAAGCGAGCAGAAAGGCTTCCAAAGTCCGTTTCCCCAAATGTGCAGGCAGAGTTGCCTAGAGGAGAGAAGAAGCTGCTATAAAGTAACTTCTGCTGCAGATAAAAGACATAATATACTTCATGTGCAAGGGAAAAAAATAAACCAAGTTTAGCTTTCACAGGTTATTATGATGGTTGTTATTATAGTTTAACCATGATTAAACAAGTAGACTTATTAACATCTGCAAACTAATCCTAAATGCAGTGCCCAAAACATGGGTCCACCTCCAAATTCTACTCCTGTGAGGGAAGTGATAAGACACTGCAATAGGAGTCACATAGGAGTCTTCTTTTCTTTTCCTATTTAAAAAAAAAAAGGAAATTAAGGAACTAAATTTGTTTTTCTTTTTAAAAGCTGCACATCAAAAGTATCCATGGTATCAGCTCATTGACTGAATAAGGTCATTCTAAGAACAGAGCTGCCAGAATATGTTTCCCCCAACTATGTCACAAACTGGCAGAAAGAAAGGAATAATTATGACTGATCAAAAAAATCTAAGCTGTCAATATAGACAGTAAATAAACCCATATTTTTAGATCTCTTTCCCTAAAAAGTGCCCCAAAAGGCAGAAAAAGCCAAAAAAATAAGATGAGAAAGGGAGAGAGCAGCACAGAATGACAGTCAGTAAGCAACAACAGAGGCCAGTAACAACGTCCAAACCAGGGCAGTTTCCATTCAAATGGACCTAGGATGTAGCCTGACAGACCAGATCACAGATGAAGTGTCCAGGGACAGAGACAAAGCTTCACTCTGCAGGATTAGGAAGCAAAGCAGCCTGTATTTGTGCTGCCTTGCATCTCTTTATTGGTGGAATATCAATCTGAATGCTTTTGCACGCTCTTGTATTTATTTCACTGTAGCCCAGTCAGGAACATTAAAGAAACAGGGTGGGTTGGAGTTAGCTCCTTGACAGTAATTGGAAAACACCTTGGGGTATAAATTCTGCTGTTCCCAGACAAAGGGTTAAAATTAAAATAGCTGACATTAATGGGACCGAGAGATCAATACTAGACCCCATGGCAAATTAACAGCATGTGTAATAAATGAAGAGAGTTGCTGCCAGAGTGCTGGAGAGTGTCACTGGGCAAAGGGCCTAGGGATCCCAAACGTCTGTAGGCCGCTCTGCGCCAGCTCTCTGAACTCGCCGCCAAAGAGAATTAAAAATCAGAACCATTAAACATAAAGCATCTCAAGTCCACGGATAAGACCTGCATCCTACAATAAAGGTAGGTGTAAGATAAGTGGATTCCATAGAAGTCATTGGTGTGAGGAGACTACAAACAGGTAGATCAGAGTAGAAAAATTTCAGAGGAGTTAATGGGAAATACAGGGAACACATGGGAAAGGCAAGGAGTGAAGGGATCAAAGTTAAAGAATAGAGAAGATGCGCAGAGGCAGACAAAGAGGCAGGAAGGCAGTAACAAGGCACTGAACAGTGCTACTGCATCCATTTAAAAGTGTTAGAAGAATGTAAATATCCAGAATGAACCCATGTGAAAAGGGAGTCATGCAAACAGAGCTCTGAGTTCTTAAATCCAAAAGAGCCAAGGCCACCCAATACTCCCCATGGTAAAGACAGTAAGGTCTAAGACACCAAGTTTTACTTTATTCAAAGGAAGAAAGGGAAAATAGTAGCTTCTGTACTGCTCTAGTTCTACCAAATGAAGAGCCTTTAAACATCTTCAGTTTTGCCACGAGAGACTTTGACAGGAACATGGTACCTGCAACCCCAGACCTACAGAGATGCTGATCACTGCTGCCTCCCACAGGCCCTAGGACTTCCAGCTACTATCCCGGCCCTCGGAAGAGATTTCTGCACGTGTCTGAGCTTGTTCATACCCATAAACTGCTTGCAGTGCAAACTTATCCATTGTCTTCACTATGTAGGGATGACTTGAAGCTACCTTAGACCCTCCTCTTTGCTAGGCTGCAAATTCCAAGCTCTTAGGGGTACAAATTTTCAACCAATACCCAAACATTGCTGCCTGCAAAATCTGGCCTGCCCTGGAAGGTTTCTTTTCCCTAGAATGGTCAACTTCTAGTTCTGGCAGCTTGCAGCTGCAAATAGCCAACAGCCCCTGCTTTTTAAAAAATCATGTAATATTGACACTGAGCTGGTGTGAAGTCTGAGCTCTGCGACCTCTGAGCTAAGTGTGCGGGCAAGAGCCCCGAGCTAGCAAGGGTTGTACCTGCACAAGCAAAACAGAGCTGCCAATGCTACACCGTTGGGCCTAGGCAGTGATCAATTTAGAATAAGCAATACGAGTAAACCAATACTGTGTTCCATGGAAACAGGAGCCTGCTATGACTGCTCTGATAATACTCCTACCAAGACTCATATAGTTATTTAACACTTTAACTTGACTTGGAACCTATAAAAAGTTGGATGCTTAAACAGGACTACAGGTGTGGAGCTTGGCCAAATTGCTCCAAGTTCAGACACAGCCTTAATCCACAATAAAACCTTTGAACTATCATGTGAAATGTGGAATTTATGGTAGTGCAGTGAAGGTAGGAAACCATTCCAGCTCTACTTTCTGCCAATATTTGCCATCAAAAACAAATGAATCAAAGTCTCATACATATTTCATCTAGATAAAAACTTGACTGAATCACCACAGCAAGGCTTAAATTTTGATTTTTCCTTCTTTATTACATTTGACACCCATGAGTGATGCTATTCTGTCGGCAGCCCACACCTTTCAAACTGTACTACACTATCCAGATCTTCCAGAGTATAAAAGACCAGAATTCTGGTCTTTTGGAGTTTAGGATTTCTCCCATATATGACTTTATTAACAATATTTTCTAAATTAGGTACTGTATCTTAGCAGCTGCTTGCTTAGAGCTAGTTATAAGAGAGAAGGGGAGGAAGGGAAGACAGACTTAATGCTGTCAAGTAAATGAATAAATTTAAAGCAAGAAAAATCTATGTTTATGTGCACAAATGATTTACTACAAAAAATAAAAGCCTGAAAAATAGCTCATCTGTAACTAAAAAGCACTTTGCCCATCAAAACAGCATTATATATGGCAGAGCTGTACAAAAAGCAGCCTATTTGCACTACAAAGTTTCCGTGCTGGTTTCCTTATGCAGTATGTATCCTGATAGTAAGATTATCTGGACCACAGCAGGCAAGGATGAGGTTGGATGAGGAGGTAAGATTTCTTTCTCTGCACTTTAAACTGGCTGCAGCGGATGCCTTTTTTAGTCCTTGGAAGATTGATGATTCCATTATTTGTAGTACTCAGCAATAAATCTCTGAGTTTAGGCTAAAGTGAGCACTTTTCCCTACTTTGCGTCTTCCATTACACTGTTATTCATCATGTTTAATCATTCATTTACCTCTGACTGCTACTGCACTTGGGGAGGACTGGCACATTATTGATTTTTGACTTTTACCCTTTAGAAGCTGGGTAAAGGGTTTTGCGACTGCTTAATCAAAAGCGACATGATCAGGGCAGGCGAGCTGCAGACCTTGGGAAACAGGAGCTAAACAACATGCCAAATTATGATGAAATGAAATTAAGAGTCAACAAAGACAGCAAATTATAATAAACTGAAAATTAAAGTGGATACCCCCAGGAGACCATAGAGTGCAAAGCGCTGCTCTGCCTAGCAAACTATATTTCTGGGAAAGAAGAGACTGAGATTAAGCTGGGAGATTTACAACTTCCAATTCCCACAAAAATAAAAATGCAAACCATTATCTGCTAAGGAAGTGTCAGATAATTTAATTTCACTGAGGTATATTCGCAGTTGCTTAGAAGATTTTTTTCCCCTCAAATAATGTCACTTCAGCACTCCAATAGTAAACAAGCAGCTACAGTAACGCACTGGGATATTCTTCTAAATGACAGTTGTTTGGTATAAGATAATAAACCAGCCAGTACAATTTTAAAAACAACTCTGCTCTTAGCTGAGAAAAGTACAGCTAATATCTTAACTTCCCCTTGACTTCTGCTGTGACACACAATAAATAATTCAATAAATTTTAGTATAGTTACCATTCCAAATGCATAGCACAGTGAAGCTGGTTGCACAGTACGTTAGACAATGCAAAATTAAAAATATACAAGATAGTGATTAAATCTGTGCTGCTTCTTGCAAGAAAACATTA
Organism: Nothura maculosa; assembly: GCA_032353885.1. Lineage (NCBI taxonomy): Eukaryota > Metazoa > Chordata > Aves > Tinamiformes > Tinamidae > Nothura > Nothura maculosa. Next base: position 200,959 of record JAUBOD010000174.1, read on the forward strand.
TACACTTTTTGTCTGTATAGACAAGAACAAACTTGGAAACCTCCTGAGAGAGCTTCAGCTCTTATCACTTTTTCCCGGAATCTTCATTATCTCTTCTGGTGACCCTCGCCTTGTATCATCAACATCATGATCCTTGTTGTCATTAAGTTATGTCACTCAACACTCCAGTTCCAGTGACCTCAGCACACAATATCACACCTTTACAAGCCATTTTTTTTCTTGTTAATTTACCCACATTCACCACCATTTTGCCCAGCTTTTATACCCTCAGAACAAAATGCAAAAATCAGAAGTCATGGTGATGCTCTACAACTAGACGTGTCATGTGCATTACCCTTTTCCACTGTGGATTTTACAGAGCATCTCCAAAGTATGAAAAGAAACCTCTGCCTGTTACATTGCAGGTATGGTCACATCTATTAGCAAAGGTCTGTTCATAGGAAGGGGCCAGTACTACAGGCCACACTGGCCTCTTCCCTTCCCATTAGCTTGTCTGTGCAGCACTGCTGGAGACACACAATTCACCCCTGACTTCCACTGCAAACCTACATCTCCTGTCCTGCCTTCACATTTCACTGAAAGATTCCCCACCAAGAATGCTGCTTTTCAGACACCCATCGGGACATGGGTACAGCCGTGTTCACATCTAACCTCCATCAGAGATGATCCAGGATTGCTACAAAAAAGCAACTATCACAAGGAACGAGTTTTAAAGTTACTTCTTTTTGTCTCAAATTAGCCATCTGAATGGAATTAAGGTAAATTATTGAACAAACATGACAAAACTCAGTCACTCATGCCAGAAAATTCCCATTGCCAGCTCTCCTCTGAGCCATATCACACACTCATTAGCTGCAACTGAGATTAGCTCACCTCAAATAACAGCTCTGCTCCTATTATGAGCCACAGTTTCCAAGACTGCTTAAACATGAAAGAACAGAGTTTGTAATTTAAATATTCTTCCTCTTGCGACAATCTTTGGAATTGTTGTTGACATGAGCTAGTTGTAACGGACTTTAGAAAGAGATGATTCACTTAAATCACAGAGAAGACTATTTGCAAAATCCTTTGGGAATCTGTCTTGAGATCTGCACCAAAATACATATATAGGTGTCCTTGGACTAGTTGAAAAGTGAGATATCAAAATGTGCTCACAAATCATAACTATTCAGGGTAGGTTAAACTGTGCTAAAAATTGGAAATAAATTTCTTAATATTGAATAAGTGGTAATAAAACAGCAGGTGAAATTCAAAATCAATAATGCAAAGTAACATATCTGGAAGAAAACAAGATTAACTATTCATATACTATGGTGGGCTCTAACTTTGCTATTGACCTTCAGGAAAGGCTTCAAATCATCACACTGTACTATGAAAATCCACCTCACTGCTCAGGAACACAGAACAAGACAATAATATTAGATATTAACAGGAAAGGAGTACAGAGCAAAAGAGAAAGCCTATGTCACCATATTGATCCTTGACTTGCCCACATCCTGAATACTGGCTGCATTTTCAGTTGTGCTTCAGCACAGAGAAGAGTAACACAAAATAGACGGTATTTTGCAGCCTTCGGAGCCCTGACACTGCTGGAAAGGTGCTGAGGATGCCCCTTGCTGGGGTGAATCGTGTCAAGCCGATCTGAGGATGGCACGTTCTAAATCAACGTGGCTCGGAAAGCAAAAACAAGAAGAAATGAAGTCTGAACACTAATGCCTTTTTCCCAGAAACCTGCCAGACGTGCAAACACATCTACTGACCATAGAAGCAAACCAAGTTTTTGTTCGTTTTCATCGGCGAACAAGGTGACCCTATCGTGTCAAGAGGGCTGCTCCCACATCCTCCACGAGCCAAGAGGAGGCCCTGCTTCATTCCTAAACACTTTACAACATAAAGTAAGAAAATTGAAAATATTTTTCCCCAAGAAAAACAGTCTTGCTCAAAATTCACCTGCCAGAAAAATTCCAGAGAGCCATGAGGACACTGCCAAGTGACAGGAGACCAAAAGCTCTTAGCTCAGGCAGAGTGAGCAGTGCAGTTAAAGGGGATGCTGCCTCTTCCCTCTATAGAAAGGGCTCGTCTTCCTCTTACAGGACTGCGGGGCAATGTCCTGCAATGACCATCAGTGTGAGGCTTTCAAGGAACTTTTAAAAGACACATTTTATATGCAATTGCCAAGACTTCACTTAGTATTTCTTTCTTGTACAGGGTTATTACTTGCAGGAGCTCCAAGCAGCACATCCTTCTGCTCACTCCCACAAAAACACCAGAGAGGGATGTGTGGGATGAGCAGCAATTCCGAGGAGCAGCCCCACATCCCCTCTGACCTTGCTGCCATCCAGCCCCGTCCTAGGGGCTCCTGATTCAGCTGCAAATTCCACCTAACTCATCCCTTAGTGTTGAGACCAACTTCAGTGCAGGGGCTTTGGCAGAGCCAAGGAAACAGCCGGTAGCTCCACAGCTGCGGGCAAGGCTAGTAGAAGAATAGTGCTCAAGAAATATTGAGATGAGAACAGGCCTTTTTCCTCCTTGTGATTTTTACTCTATTAAAAAAAATTGCTCCGATCACCACAACATATCTATAATAGAGATTTCATTAAAAAGTGCAGCTTTGCATTTAAAATTCAGTGCTTAAGATCTCAATTCACATTCTGCAGGAGTTTTAATCCTCTATTTACCAAAAAAAGACCAAAATCTGACTCTGGAAATTCACACTGAGCTGATCTAGCTTTTCTGGTAGCAGTGGCAACACATTTTGCTTTCATGATAACCAGGTGTCCCAAAGTTGCACCAAACGCAGCAGAGTTGATGGGTACGGGTTTCCTTTCTGAATGTGTCCCCGGGTGTTTTCCCCTCACAGCTCCCCCAAACCCTTCAGCAGCCTCGATCACTGTTATCCTGTGACACACGGTCTGGACACACGGCACTTACCAGCTGCATCAATACTGATCAATGACCCGCAGAGCGCAACCACCAGCTCTGAAAATTGTTCTGCCATCACGGTGCACTCCTTGCTGAGCGTTCACACCACTAAACACAGGGCCGAACCCTGTTCCACACGTCAATGCTCTCTCCTTGATCACATCCAAAGCCCCAGGAAGGCAGCTCGGCAGCGCGATTCCCAGACCCGCTCGCTGCTGCCTGTGAGCAAGGCGGGAAGGCTGCACACAGCCACGGCAGAGGCTTCTTTATGCAACAAAATGCTGCCTTTACGGTCTGCTGCTGCCATCCTAGAGAAAATAACCTGTCAACACTGCCTTTTATATATCATTATCCTACACTAGCAATCTCTGCTCAGTGGCTGAACACACGAGCGCTTCACTGAGTCTCTGGGATGGCTATGCTATACCTAAACTCCCTTTAGAACTGAGCAATTTAATCCCTTGTCTCCTGCTGCTCCATCCTGAGCTTCTTTTGCTGCAACAGTTTGAAAAGCGACAGCCAACTCTATTTGCATATATGACTGAAAAATGAATATTCCTCATTTTGGCTCAGTTCTAATGATTGTCATGATTACAGCTCTCAGCAATTGGTTCTCCATGTACTGCCTAATATTCTGAAAAGCACAGCAGAATAAAAAGGAATAGGAGCCAGGAATGGCCTAATGGAAGCAGGCTTGTTACTTAGACCCTCGAGACCTTGAATTCCACCGTTTTTGGGGTTGTGCATTGAATCACAGCAATACCCAGAGAGCACAGCACTGATGAAGTGCACTGCATGATACAATATCTGCCCAGACTACTAAGCAGATAATTCACATCAGTGCCGAGGTTTGAGGATACAACATATAATCAGGGTGTATAATGCTGAAATAACAAAGTGTTCAATGTAATGAAGTGGGCATATTTCAATGGGGTAGTGCTAAATCATTATATTCAGAGCAAGCAAGCTCTGCCATGGCATTGACCACAGATAACTTCAGAAATAGCAGCACAAAGCAGCCGTATTCAACAGCCTTTTAGCACATCCCAAATGCAAAATAGCCAAACTCGGCCCAGCTGGTTCTGGGCACCTGTAAGGAGGCTACACTGGCTACAAAGGTCTATTTAAGCAACAGGTACAAACCAAATGTGGGCAAACAGAGAGCCCCTTTATTTACTAACAGAACAACTAACGAGTGGGTGGTTGCTCCTAGAAGGGACGCGGCTGTACATTTGTGTATAGGCACTCTACTCTCAGTGTCTATACGTACTTGCCTTTCTGGAACCAGTTGCATGTTGACCCAGAGTCCGGCACGCAGCTCGGAAAAAGAAAGAAGGAAAAAAATTAAAAAAAATAAATAAATCACATTTGGCAACAAGGGGCCTTTCTGAAAGTGCAGGGACTGAACCCTGACACTACTCAGCTCCCTTGAATCAACAGAGGCCATTCAGCTCCGCATCTGCGCGGCCACGCTCATCGCAGTCGAAACTTTGGGGGTGGAGGCCGAGACGAATTAGATATCGGAATCCTCAGCAAGTAAAACGGGAAAATGTTGGCAAGCTTTGCAGAAAACAAGCAAAGAAAATTCAGCCTTTTAGACCAGAAAAACTAGGCATGTTTGCTTGAAGGTTTAGTTCTCCACCTGGACGTTCTTCTAGTGAGTGTCCAAACAAATGCATTAGTCTCCCAACACCTCCAGCATTTAAAGCGTATTTTGCTTTGTGAATCAATTATTAAAACTCCTCACTTTGAAAGAAGATTTCCTTTTCAGTACTTATCCCACACCTACAACACTCTAAAATGGATTATTTTATAAAAGAAGACGTATTTCAAATGAGGCAAATTAGCCTGAAATAGGTGAATGCAAGAAGGCTTATGAATAATTAAGTGGCTGATATACAGCTGCAGAAGCGTGAGCCTCTTTCACACTGCCATATTTCACAGCATGACACAGGCAAGACTTTGTTCCTGTAATATAAAGAGACTCTTAATTAAACTTCCATTCTTTGGTGTGGTTTATTTGTATTTATTATCATTTCTCCTTCTTTATATGAGCTCAGATTATTATACTTAACTTTGTAAAATGTCAATTTTCTGCTTAATCTGCTAGATTATTCACCATATTGCTGATGGGATTTCTTTGCTGTTTCTAACTTCTTTAAAAATCAAAGGGCTACACATTCTTTAGGTAGAAATAAATTGCATTAATCCAATCTTCCAAATAGTCATGTGAAAATTGTTCCCGGAGAACAGTTACATTTCTAATTCTGACATATTTTCAGTACTTTAGAGTGATCCTAACTCCACCCACAGAGTCCTAAAGCTCCACACAACTGCCCCTGTCTTAATGACCTCGGGTTTGAATGCAACCGTTGTTCTTTGCACACACTCTGTCTGTCACTTTTAATGTGTGAGTATTGACATTGTATCTCTTTTAGGTTCTTTGCAGCCCTTTAATGACCATGCCAATTAATAATGCATCATTCTCTCTCTGCTAGCTAATTTTAATTGCTGTAATTTATGTCCCTAGACAATACTTGCACTGCACATGCAATCTATACTACTCTGAGTTAGAAGATCACACTCTCAAGGTCCCTAGCAGATAAACAACACAATTCCAAGTTCATGGACATCATCCACAATTGACATCAATTACCGTTCAAGGAAACAAGTCATGACATTACAGGTAACAAACAGCTCGTTTTTATGTTCTGGAGCAGAGTGAACTTCCCCCGTCAAGGCTTTAGCAATTAATTAGAGCTTCCAAGACTGAGCTTTACTGAGACAGAAGTCCCTTCAAAAAGGGAAACAAACAAACAAACA
>JAUBOD010000174.1:249318-262634 GCA_032353885.1 Nothura maculosa
CAAGCGCCGCCGCCTCCGCGCCCGGGGGGCGCCCGCCCCGGCCCCCCGCCGCGGGCCGCTCCGCCTCGGCCCCCGGCCCCGCCTCGGCCCCCGCAGCCGCCCCCCGGGGCCTGGCAGGCGCTGCGGGGGGGGCGGGAAAGTTGCGGCCTCGTGAAACTTCCCGGGCCGCCTCTCTGCGACAGCGGCCGCGCGGGGTCCCCGCTGCGGGGGCTCTGCCCTGGCCTCGGTCACTGCAGCGAACAGCGCGTGAACCTGCCCCAAAGGGCCTGTCCTGCCTCCCGTTTCTCACCGGTGTCGGCTATTAATGCATAGGTGCGATTTGCTCATTACGGCTCTTCCCTAATCATGCTGTTTATTCCAGTCCCTACCTTTTACCGTTGATCCCCCACAGAAATTCCAGACAAGAAGCAGCTCCTGTTATTGCAGACACATTCCAGGATAATATTATAGTGAAGTGGTGTCAGCAAAATGATGCAGATTCTTTTCTACTCTAAGCAACTTGGAAGTTAACAAAACAGCCTTGAGATATGTTTGGAGGGGGAAAAAAAGAATATATTACACGGGTTAGCACAAACTGTGCCCTTTTTAGAAGCTGTCAAGATTCTAGTTTCCCATCAGAGCAGTTTATTGAGCGCTGCGGTGTGGGTGTATGGACCAGGCGTGATGGCGACATAACCTCGTTACCATTTCTATGCTATTCTGAGATATATTTTATTACAGTAGCTTTGAGGTGATCTGTTCTCATTAACATTTATATTTTTCCTAGCTGGGCAGTCTACTAGCTATATTAATCACAATTAATCATAAGCCTTTTTTTTAAAGAAAAAAGTATGATTTCTAAAAATTATGTCAACTACTTATCCTATTTTGATGCAGTGATTGAATTGCTTGTAGTAAATGCTAGAGCACATTATCCAAATAAACAGTTCCTAAACGGAGTCCATTTTTCACCCACCAGAAAGACTGTATTTTTGCACTGGAGGATCTTAACATGGCTGAGATGGATATCAATTTTACAAAATGTCTCAAAAATTACTCACAAATACTTAAATAGAATATTCCAAGATTCAAAATTTGATAAGAAAAAAAATCTTAGGAAATGTCTGTCTGTTGCTATCTCTTTCCAAAAAATAGAAAATATAACCAATAACCAAGAAAAAATACCTCATGGTTACATCCTAGGGTTAACAAACCAGTTAAAGTTACTGCTGATATAAATATTGTACAAATTCTCTCTATATATAAATTATATATATATATTTACATATACATAGCACAATCACTCACACCAAGATATAAAATATATGTGCTAATATAATTCAGGAAGATTTCAATATTAATTCCTGGATGAAAGAGATGCTGAGGCCTTCAACTGATCAGACATCCCCTACAAGCATCAGTGAGCTGCATGTGGCTGCACAGTATGTATTGCAAAAACGCTTCATAAATTTTTGTGAAGCAGTAGTTCACACGTGGCTAATCATATATATCAGTAGAGTCTCAAATGACTTAATGACCTGATTGGTCTCATTACCCATGTAGTGAAATGATGCCTGCCCATTCTAATGGCTTGCAAGCCTCATGCATGGAAGCAGTCAGACTCAGCAGGCTTCCACAAACACCAACAGCCTGAAAATGTGCACTTATGTTCCCTTCATCCTGTGCATACATGGACTAGTATGCTGCCAAGACTACATATGTTCTTAACATTACTGCTACGAGCATTCACACCTCACTTCAAAGGAAGCAGAGCTAGTGGATGAATCTAGGAGCACAACTAGGAGCAGGAAGAGAATGTCACAAGGGCAGAAGCACAGCAGTAGCATAGGGCTGTGTCCTATCTTCCTCATCAAATCAGCCACGTAAGTCTGTGAAAGACCAACAGCATCAATTATAGCTCTGATATATCCTATGATCATACTTAAAATCGCTGAGTGCAGATTTTTTTCTGGATAAAGACAAACTCCTGTTGTAAACAAGCAATATGGCCTTCATTTACCATTCTGCTGTCTTGAGATGCTTGATCCTGACTGCAAGCAAAGCAGCTCAAAACAAGTGAGCACTTGTATCAGCTGCACGTACTGAATACCTTATATACATATATGCTCATTCTCAAAGCCAATATCTGTGCATTTATACCCCTTTTACATCTTCTGCAGTTAGGATATGGCCGTCTTCCAAATGTTGCAATATTTTTGTTGGCCAAGTACTTCTACAGCTACTGTTCTATATCAAATCTGGATAGGTCTGTATCATACATAACACTGATGCTGCAACAAGCTACGTATATATATAGCCACACAAATGATCCACATTCCATTCAAAAGGAAAATTAATAACAAATGCCCTGTATTCACCTTTCAACCAAACGTATGTGTAGAGAATGCATCAAGCAGGGATACAGTTACTAAATTTACACGGAATACAAGATCTGGTCATTACTCAATATATTACTGCTGCATTGACTGCAGCTCTGGCAGAGAATTCAATTATTCAACAAAATTCTGGCATTCCTAATGACAGAAATCACCTTGGATTTTTAAGGACTCCACTGAAATTGAGTGGCCTCTGACAAAATAAGAAAGAGACTCACAACAGGATTTAAAAACTGAGATATCACAGGCTTTGCCCGATTATGAGCTTATTCCTAGGCATTCTAGCTGATTGCTCTGCATGCCAATTTTCATTTACTCTGCACAAGAACATGATGATCCACTTTTACCTCCTACCACATATTTCATTGTAAACAATAGAGAGATATTCCTTCAGTGTGACGTACTGTTTTCAAACTGCCACTCTCATTTCTGATAGTGTCATTTCAGGTTATGATTTTTTTTTTTTAATAGGACAGAATGATTTATCATTTTTGGGACACTGCAAGAATTGATAAATGAAAGGCAGTGGCACTTTGGTATAAAAATAACCAAGCACGGGTGGGAGAAGTCTTCAAAATAAAACATCACTGAAGAGTCCAAAGTGGTTAACCTATTATGCTGGCCGATTGCAGTAATAAAAATAGGTTTTATTTTTAAGATGATTCCATAACATATGGAATGTTGAATGGTGAGCAAGAGAGATCTCTAATAGGTAGTATCTCCTGTTAAAATCAGTCTCAAAACTCCTATTTATTTTGATGGGCATATCCAATCCAAAGCAGAATATACGCATACATCTTTTTGCTGCTTCATTGCTCTGCTCTGAGCTCTACTAAGCATTCAAGGACATCGTCCCTCTCTCCATGTCCTCAGATACAGCCAATGATTCCTTAACAGTATTTCTATGCAGTGTGATCTAATCCTGTGTAAAGATTTTAGCTGCCTTTGAGCAAGAAATCCTGCACAGCAGAAGTCCCATAATCGTATTAGTGCAGCTCTCCACAGGCTGAATAGCCCTGGTGAGAAGGACTTTGTTGAGCAGGACTTCTCAAGTCAAGCTTGGCAGCTCCCTGGTGGTAATTCAGGTATCTGAACTGTGTTGCACAGACATTCCCTGCATCTCCCTTCACTTAGGGAAAGTCACACACTTTCCTTCCCCAACCTTACCGAGTCCACAGTCTTTGTTCCTGCTTAAGGAATATGCTCCTGTTTTCTGCACACAGCTTCTGCGAAGATGTCAAAATAATATGAATGCCTTCATTTCATCATGAAGGACTTCTGCATGCCTAAAAAAGGAAGAGGATGTGCTCAACTCCCCAAACAAGCAGGGTTTACCTTGTGTTTTCTTCGTAGCGCTTGGCAGAATTGGGGCCAACCTCATGAATTTTGACATAAAGAAATGAAGTAATAAGTGTGCCCGTCGCTGTTCAAGGGGATAGCTGAGCTTTTTCATTGCAAATGCAGTTTTTTTCTGCTCCTTTGATCACTGAAATTCAGTCTGCTGTCAGAGGCAGTACAGTTTCTGGTAATTACAGATTTATTATAATGGAATGTTAAAATATTTCAGTCTGGTTTCCTGTTCATATGCGCCCTAGAATACACCGTGCCCTAGAAGCAGACTGCTGGGATCAAGCCTGAATGAGAAAGGGCACAGGGTGATCAGGCTGCTGTGGGCAACAAGCTGCATATAATGATCCTTGCTGTCAAAAGCCACAAGACACTTGCTCAGGGGGCCCGGCCAGACAGGGACCTTCCAGAGGCAGGAGATGAGATGACAGAAAGGACTTGGGGAAAGTGCAGTTGGGTCCCAGGTGACAAAGTGTCAGCAGCTTCTTCCAGCTCACTTTGTGACAGGGAGGCCTCAAGATTCCTCTCTGACCTTATTCCAGCAGCACAGCTGTCAGCAGAGCAGGTCACCCAGCCCAGAAGGGCAGCTACATCTGAAGCGCTCGGGAGCTGCATATGATTTTCTTGACCACTCTTATGGCAGTATTTTACACATCAAAGCCTTAAAGGAATTCTGTTTAATGAGAATCTATCCATCTGTGCTGTAAGATGTAAAAACTATATAGGAGGAGCATCCTTCAATGTTCACAGAACCTTCTGGATGACTCTGCTGCAGTGCTGAGAACCTGACATTGCCCAAGAAGCGACTCTGAGACGCTGCTCCGTGTAAATGGCCTTAGCTTGGCTGAGGTGTTGGGAATGAACAATTTCTCCTTGTAACAGTTTTTGCTTAAAGTTTATGGTGTGAAAAACACTTGAGATGCCATCAGCCAAACAGCTCCTCCAGCTGAACTGCTTGCCCAGAGCTCATTTACAAAGAGTGGAAAATCATCATGTAACAACAAAACAAGCACCAAGATGTTCCATTTTTCTCTTTGCTTTCCTGCTCCTTACAAGTGAAGAAGGCAAACAGTGTTATGTAAAAAACACCACAGAGGAGGGTCTTGATAATGGCATAGGGAAAGGGAGGGTGATGCAGGTATATAACTTTTTTCAATCCTGTTCCTATTGTTGCGTTTCAAACATGGAAATTTCTTTGGTCTCTCATGCAGAAACCAGTGTAGTGAGGTGGTGGAGAGGGGAGGGGAAGCCTGGAAAACAGCATTTCCTTCATAACAAAAATAAATGCAGCAGGACAAGACTAAATTTTTGGAAAGCTTCACAGATATTGTTTTGTTATTGAGGGAACAGAGATTTTTCTGTCTGAATACAAATAATTTGAATGAGAATTCTACATCTAGGTAAAAAAATCTGTCCTTGAATATCCTTGGGGATCTTTACCCAAGTAACGTCGTTCTTTCAGCAGTGCTGCAGAGCCCTCCTGGAGATGGACACCAGCACCAGGAGTGTTTGTTTCAAGGTTGCTCTTAAGAAGCAATGAAATCAATGGTGCAGGTCATCATAGGACCTAGTACAGAAATGCAGCACCTGGAGGCAGGGGGTAGTTAGTAATATTTATGTTCATGAGCCTTTCCATTCTCCGCGGCCTGCCATGTAGATCTATAATTTCCCAAGACAGGCCTGCCATTACACACATCACCAGTGAGTACAAATAGAAAGATTTATCAGCACATTAACAAATGACTTTATGAAGAACAAACACATATTTCCCTCAGCGAAATTAAAATTAGATGTCAGTGGTGTGGCTGCCAAATGTGCGTCTGTACTCAAATTGGTTTGTACTGAGATCAAGGATCAGATGTTTTAAAAACAATTCTAAATCTCCTGAGGGTTGGACTGTGGCTAGATGACCAAAGGATGTCTTACAAGTAAGCAGGGAAGAGAATTAAAAAGAAAAAAGAAGAAAATAAGGATTACTAACATTAACAGAAATCTATTTGTTCAACAGAAGTTTTCAGTTCTTAGCTCTGCTTGTGTGATTATCAATCACAAATAAGTACCACTGGGATTCAGCATTACCACTGCTGCGAATACCAAGGAAGTATGCTTAGATATTTGCCATCTTCAAAAATTATTTCAAATACTACAAAAAAATCTGTGGCTACAGAAAAATAGTTAGAATTGACACAGCTGACAAAAATCAAAGAAAATGGCTGCTTTAATTGCAGCAACTCACTACAGGTGCCATTCATTTAGAACTCTGAGCTCTCCTCAGGAGCATCCAGAAATCTTTGCCCTAACTACAGTGCCTCCTAGCTTGAGAAGAACTTCTAATTTAAGGTCCCACATTTATTTGGAAACAATTTAGCAGAGCAGCTTCCAGAGCAGTTCTGTGGCATTACTACTTTCTGAGAAATGACGGTGGTTTGGGGTCTTATGGCCTAATTAGATTCCACTTTGTTCAGTCATTCTCAAATGCAACTTCTATTTTCAAAGGATTTTGTGAAGTGTGTTAATGAAAGAGAATTTATAGTATTTATGGGGCAACAGTATAAACGGAATTTAATAGCCGAGTGTCGGCAGGGAACTGTCTAATCTTTATTGAGCACTGATTAGCAACCAAGGATTTCTGGAGGGATAATGAGCCCTGGACTGGCTCCTATCCAGTTTTTGACACTGACACCGATGTACATCTGCTAATTGCTGGAGGAATACATACATTAACCGAACTTCAACTAATTAGCTGAGATTTAACCAAGTCATTGAAGTTTGTATCTTTGAAAGTTACAAAAATATCAAAGGTGAGCTAATCCTCACCAGCCCTGGCAGCACACCAGGGCTTCTCCCACGCAAATGCCTTCAGAACTGTGCTGCTGAGCCCGTTTCCAGACTTGCATGACTCCTTCAGGAACTCAGCACTGCAACGAGTATCTATCACAGCAACTTTCATCGATCCAGATACGAGAACTAAAAATGGACCGACGCCAAACAGAATAAGCCCTCCGTGTTTAAAGAGATTTCACATCTCTGTAACCGGATCTGCCTGTGAACATCATTATCGAGTCCTGACAGTTCAAGCAGTCAGATCGGAACCACTGAACTCCGAGGGCTTTAACATGTAGGTTCCCTTTTTCCATCCTTAGCAAGTAAGCCACCGGATCCAAACTTCAGAGCTGAAGTTAGCACATAGTTTCTATGCTTTGTTTTGTCTGCACGGAATTTTGTTTCCATTCAGCAATGCCCAAGCAAAATGACATGTCATTTCACTGCTAATAAACATCTGCAAACCTCAGATTTGCAACCAATCTCAGGATCAGTTTCCTAAAAAAATAAAATAAAAAAAGGGATTTTTATTGAAGTCTCTATGGCTGCTGCTATTACTCATTCTGCTAATTAATTTGTTTCCTATGAGGACTTTAGTGACTGGCAGGTGACTTCTCCACTTTCCTCCATCAATAAGTTGATTCATATGATGAGATCTACGTGAGCTAGGCTGTTCTGGACACTGCAGAAGGACTGACCCAGGGACATCTGTGTTCTCTTAACTTTGTAATGAATGTGGCTTTTATGGTTTTCAGGAGCAAAGTGTATTTGTCAGTGATTGTATCCTGGTGTCCCTGGGGTTTCTTCTAAATGGAGCTTTTCAAAAGTCATTGATTCTATGTAAGAACTGCAGCATGAAAACCTTCAAGAAAGAAAGATCTTTATCCTTTTTATTTTCAGTAGCCCTCCCTATCTCTTCAGGGGAAAGGGAAAGGAAGGTATGATCTTAAATGATTAGTACTGGTCCACTTTGGCTAAATTGTTTTCTCCAATTTTTTTGGCTGTCAGTACATCTAACTGCTTTTCTTTCGGTCTTTCAACAATCTCCATTTGATAGAAATGCCATTTAAAATTTCAATTCTCAACATCCACGTTCTTTTAATCCCTTTCTCTACTTTTGGTGAATCTTTTTTCATCAAAAGAGAGATAGCGTCAGAAGAATAAATTTGTCTGCTGCATTTTTTATTCCAGTTAGAATCAGTCGTATAGCAGTGTGTTATATCATGACTATATAATCACTGATATTTCCTTGTTCCCATAGCATGTGATTATGACAAGTGCACAAAAATAGCACCAGCAGCATTCTGCTTCCTTGGCACACTGAAAATATTGAAAATAGGATCAAAAATGGAACAAAACGAACCAATTAAGACTTGGCTATCATAGCCAAGACTTGGCTACCATGCCACTGAATTCCAATCATCCTCTAGTGATTATATAGACTTATCTCCTACCATATGTTCTACCTGCTAGCTAGATAAACATTTTTTAAAAGCAAAACATTTTTTTATCTGTTAGTTGTCCAGACTTTGAAATGCTGCACTTAATTTCAATGCTGTCCTTTCACGTTCCTTCACAAGAACAACAGGGTTAAGGAAGTACAAGGTAAGGTAAGAAAGAACTACCAAAATACTCCAAAATTTCAATTTTGAACATTCCATGGCTAATCCCTGAATGCTCATTGTCACTATTAAGTCCCTTAGTTTCATTTTAATATTACCATAACATTAAAACACAATACTTTGCACAAATAAATGAGATCTTGTCTTCTTGGCAGATGTCTTTGCACAACTTGTACACGGCAGAGAGAGAATCTGGTAGGGGACCTTAACGCTTATTTTGCTGACATAAGTGATGTATACTCTACTCCCTCGTCTTGCTTAAGCTACTAAGGGGACCTGGGCACAAGTTGCTAACATTATTCTGGGCCAAACCTCAACTGTCAAACTGAGCTTCTTAATAGGAACGCCTGCCAGACACCTTCATTTTTTGCTTTCTCTTTTTTTTCCAAACCTTCTCTGCATTCTGAAGGCATTTGGAAGTTTCTGGAAACACAGGGTTATTCATTTACTGCAGTGGCATAAAGAAATAGACTATTGATTCGCACACGCTAATTGGACACTGCCCATTCATTTACATGTATATATGTCTAACAGGCACATAAAATCACAACAGTTGTGCTTCATATTGGATATTCACTTCTATGCAGTGAGATTTCTAATGTGATGGAAACCACAACCTTGGATTTTAGATTAAAATTTCTTCATGATATATACATACATATATGTGTAATATATATATATATAATTTTTTTTTGCTTTGGCTTATTTCCATTGCCAAACCATTTTTGCATAGTTTATAGTTTTCACTAACACAAAGGCCTGATACATATCATACTTGAATTAGGTAAGTTGCATGATAAATGGAGTTCATTTTTCTTGTGTTGTTAATTTACAGACTAGTAATGTATTGATATTTCAAACAAGCTGCTGTGTTCTCCAAGTCTTTGACCATACATCCTTTATGTCGAGGTTATTTATTATTTCTATTGCAGCTCTGTTGCACATAGCATCTTACAATTACTGATAATATGACAGGAGAAAGATTGCAGTCAATCATGGCCAAGGAGAAATATATTATTGTCCCTGCTCTGCTGATAGCTGTATTAGCATTGGACTAAATTCATTCCTAGGTAACCTCATTGATTCCAATGGCAACACAGCAGCCGTGAATTATGTGCTCACATCCCATTTATTTACAACCGTTCTACAGTTAGCTACACAGCTTATCTCTCCTATGCCCTGAAGATGGACTATCTAATTTTTAAGGTGTCTCATTTAAGGAATGGAAGACTTCAGTTCATTTCACTTTTTGTACAAAATTACCTGAGTGAAGCATCTTGGAGCAATGCTGCTAGGCTATAAAGCACCTCTTTACACTGCATTTACTGCATATATTTTAGTTATTTCCCTCAAATAGGACAGCCTCAAAGGGATGATGCCTTCACTTTCAGAGTACCCAAAAGCCTGATAGAAGAATATTCACCTGCCATGTAGAAGATGTGGATGATGTCCCTGCTACAACTTAGGCAGGATCTCTCACAGCTTGGAAGAGTGGGTGCTCTTCTGAGGGACAAAAGTATCCAGCCAGCCTCAGCAAACACCTATCTCAGCTCCTTCCTTTGCAGAGATGCTAAAGATGCTTTCCCATTCTCAGATAAGCAGGAATCTCCAGTTTATTACATAACAAAGATGACAAGGAGACAATATTGTTGTTTCTCTTGTTCTGTTCAGAAGAGCAAAGGTTCTTTCTCATTAAGTTTAAAACTATGAAAACATGTATTAATTATGCAGTGATTTCAGATTAATTGCTACTTATTTTTGTAACTCCTTACCTACTAATTTGATTTGTTGATAAACTGTTTATGACAAATTTATAAATCTGGCTGTGGCTCAGAAAGAACATACACTGGAGCTCTTAATAGCAGGATTTCAAATGCAGAGCACTATATCTAGTCCAGCAAGGGTTTTCCTTCTATAGGTATGTTGTCCATCCAGCTCTTTCAACAGGAGACATTCAGCATCTTTTCTTGAACAGTGAGGTACATCACTATCTTTCTTACTTTATTTGATTAATGTAAATGATTTGCCTGCAGCAATCACACTCTGTTTGCCAGGATAGTCATTACACTGTGACAAAGATTAGTGAGGTACTTAATCAAAAAGAGCAGTGATTGATACTCCATCAGTTTTGGTCTTTAATCAGTGAAGTTTTCCTCTAGTCATCAGGCATTAAAAAGTCTCATTTATCTGATTAGTTTTGGAGTACTGGACTTGAAAAAGAAATATATGAAAGCAAACTATATCATTCCCATGATAATACCCAAATATATTAGTGTTGCTTTCTTCAGCTTTCTGCAGAGCAGAATTCTAACCCACATCTGCAATTATTTACACAGGACAGTTGGTTCAGATGGCTGGGAAAGGGATAGGGAATACTTCTCTGCAACTATTGAGCACTAGTAGAATTCAGCCTCAGGTCAACAATGACCAAAACTCATTATCATTGATAGCTCTTCGGAGGCCTACACTAAATGAGTTGGTGGTCTCAGTTCAGTTCCTAGAAAGGAGCAGTTTCCAATAAATTTTGCGCATTTCTTTTCCTCTCATAATGACTAACCTAGATTGTGGGATGGACAAACCAACTGAAATAACTCAATTTTCTTTCAGAAGCTGTATATAACTTAATGTGCAACACAGGGTGAATGAGCCAGCTCTTGGACATAATCTCCTCTCAACTTTCACTGGGCATTAGCAACCTGTCTAATCACCACAAAATTGAAGCCATGTTTCACAGTGTGTACCAGGAAAATACATAAATCCTAACCAATTCTTCAAGAGCTTTAAGAATCTCCCAGCTTTGATGAATTATGGTATAAACAAAGCCTAAATTGGACTGTCAGATAGCGTAGAGTTATTACAGAGCAAGAACTTAACACTCAATTTTTATGTATACAGAAATGAAGAAACAGCTGGAGATCAGTTGTGCAGTTGGGCCAGATCTACTAACAAGTAGAAATGCAAATAAAATGAGACCAGTGGAGCAGTGATATTTCGGGTCCTCCCAACAGTCACATTAGAGTAGAATAGAAAGATAAGGAACATCAATTAAATAGCTTGAATAGTTTGGCACTTGCAGAAGGGAAAAGGAATTTGATGTGTGGCAGACAAAGCTGGCAGCTGGCAGATGATATTAACTACTGACTTGCTGCAAATTAAAAAATTTCTTCTTTAAAAAGTACTTGTGTTTAGTGGTGGTTTTCTACCACCACTGTCCTTTGAAATAATGAATAAAAATTACTTTTAAAAAAAGTTCAAAAATTAGTATAATTTTAGCCTGCACTTATTGTTGTCACCCAAGGCTGAACACAGGCATGGTGAAGAACGACTGCAGTGAGCTGCAGCGGGACAGAGCCCACATGGTAAGTTTGAAAAAGCTGCTTACCTCATTTAAAAATGCTTAGTTGTCATGAAGAGATGCTCTAATGCGCATGGTTAAAAATAGAACTATTCACCACATAAACAAAATTCTTTTTTAAGAGTAAGCAGTTCTACAAAAAGAAGGAACTCTTTAAGTCTTTATATCTTACTCTAAAAGGACTAGTCTCAGGCTATTTACCCGATATTAAATGTGTAGATCCCAAAGGCAGAGTAAATTTCCGAGAAGAGGATAGCTTCTAATCAAACAGCATTTCCCTCAGGATGTGATCCCAAGTCTTCCTGTGAAATGGATGAGATAAAATATAACACCTGCTAAGCTTCCTGGGACTGCTTTTCCAACTTCCATGCAACTGGTAGAAAAGAAATGGGAAAAAAATGCTAAATAACCCTCCCAAAATTAACCCAGAAATTTCAAATAAAAGTAATGCGCTGACATCACACTATTAAATTCTATTTTTCCAAAAGAGGTTATTGTGCTTAATATACTGATAGATTCTTAATAAAAGGAAGTGGAATGGCTTTTTCACGGTTACATATGAACACACAGTACACTAGCCATTAGGTAAAGGGTTGTTTTTCCATTCACTAATCCATGATACTCTCTGGCTTGAAGCTGGTCGATCCTGAAGAGTAGCAGGCACATGCAGGTTCCAAAAATAGCTCATGAATCCAAAGAGTAATTTTCAGAGCTAAAAAAGATTCTCAATGAAGACTAAAGGGGGAAAAAAAAGGCAGAAACTGCTATCTCTGGCTACCACAGAATATAGCTGCATGTTACTGCCGCTATAAAGCATTAGCTTCACTGGGGAAATAATGTAGGTTGCTGTGCAGTTGGAACTATAGTTTTATTGATTGTCCCCCTGGATGCATTTTAAATACAAAGCAGATTCTATTCCAGTGTAAATATTACCATGGAAAAAAAAGTCAAGATAACAGATTTGGGATTTTCGAAATATATATGTAAAAGAATGATCCTTTACAGTTCCATAGTCATTGTCATGCCTATATTTTTTAATTCAGTATCTATACGCAGACACATACAACAATACAAAATGTGGCCATTTCAGCAAGGGCCAGTGTGAGCGGCAGCGAGCTCAGGGCAGACTGAGGCAGGGGCTGCGCGCGCCGCACGCGGAGCCCTGGGACACCAGGAGCAGACGCCCAGCGCGCCGCAGAGCGACAGGCTGGACACCGCACCTAGGAGTGACCTCCTGCAAAGTTGGGTTTCCTTCAAAAGCCTCCAAGTAAACCTCATCGCAATTCAGATGAGGATTTTTGAGTACCCATTTGAATGAGATCATATTTTCATAGCCAGCCATATATTTGACTGTGGGCAATAAGGAGCCCTTTTCCTTAAAACTAAAAGAATATCTTGATATAACCAAGAAGGGATCTTCACAGTGCAAACCCACGTGATGTTAAACACCTCTCTCTCTCTCTCTCTCTCTCTCCCTCTCTCGGATCCTTCTGTAAGTCCAACATATGCTTAAGATTGTACATCTCGAGGGCAGAGTACATACCACTGAGAGATTTGATGTATAGATGTAATTTATGAAAGATCACTGCTGATATTTTCCTTTGTCAACAGACTTACAGGTTTACGTAGCAGTCTGGAACTGTTAGGAAACAAAAGAAGCACAAAGCTTCTTTAGTCATCTCAACTTGTCACTTCTGTGCTGCAGTGGTGAAATACTTCCCCACTGGACGTACCAAGGCACGCAGAGGCAAGGAGGTCACACTGCTGGACAGGAAGGCTCCTTGTTCCACATAA
>JAUBOD010000174.1:302355-312704 GCA_032353885.1 Nothura maculosa
ATAAATAAGATCAATTGTAGCACAGAGCAGGTAAACAATGACTTCCTACCATTGATAAAAAGGTAAAGATGAAAAAAACCTTTAGATATTTTCAAAGAAACAAAATCAAACCCAGCAATCTCATATACCATATGATCTCTGTGGTCCTGAATTTACTCCAGATTATATGTACGATGTCATGTCTGTCCTCCCTCTGACACATTGTCCATGTGCATCTCAGGAAGCGCTGGATATCACTTCCCGTAGAAAAGGGAACCCAATTACAGCTTTCTAGGTCACAGAGGCAATGGGTACATGCAATAGTTAAATCACAATTCCTGGGAGAAACCACAACGAAAATGCAGAACCAACTTTAGAGAAACAGTTGGTTAACTTTGAAAAGAAGAAAAGTAAATAGTATAATTAGAAAATGAGTCCCTCGATTAGTCAGAAGAAAGTCTTTCATGGAATACACAGTTGACGGCAAGATTGGAGAAGCCTTGCTACTCCGCTTTTAGCCATCTCTTAGGAGTACTCATTTCTAAATATTTTTCAAAGAGAAAACTTAACATATATGGAGTTTAAAGCCCCCCTTTTGCAAACATTTACACACAGGAACAATTTTACATATGCAAACAGCAGCTTCTTGTTCAATGGGGTATTCACATGCCTAAAGTATTCATTTAGCACTGAAATGTCGTAACTAAACTACAACAAGATTTTGGGGAATTATTTGTATTTAACAACTTAAGCATGTTATCCTCTTTTCTTTTAAAGAATTCATGTACATCCTTTTCTGTACAGTTCTTTGAAATACACATTTTTGTTGAACTGCTTCTGGATCCTTCCGCCACTGTCTGCTCTGTTTTCTGCCCTGCATTTTCTCTATGGGATTGGTCCTCTAAGTCAGACAGTGGGTTTTTTTGCTGCTTAATTGAATGATTAGTTTTTAAGGCAAAAAAATCAGTTACGTTTATGTACTGTTTCATTTTTAAACTTAATGACCAGACACCAACAAAACAAAGCTAATTCTTCATCTTCTAGATGAAGGTTTTTGAAACCAGCTTTAGTCTGGGGAACATTTTCCTGAATGATAGCTTGAATAAACACGCATGAGCTGAAAAAACTTATGTGCCAACTGGAAAAGCTCATTATGAGGCTCTATGCACACTCACGCTTTGTTCTTTTGTTCTAGATGATTTATTTCAAAAACTTCATCGCTTTATAAGGATATATTTAGTTCTGAGTCACTTGTAAACAAATCACGGTCTCCAGTGAGACTGGAAGGAGCTGGGCCCTTTCGGCAGGCGCTGACACGCCGACTTGTTAGATGAGGGCAAGACAAGGACCAGAGAAAGGGAAGAGCCTCCTCCCTTGCTACTCACACCAGCCTCCAAACATCCACCCTGAGCTCCATAACGTGCACGGCACGGCCAAAGCACCACTGTGCTGAGATGCAGTGAAATAAAGAAACGGATTTTTAAATTAATGTCTCTGGAAACCTACACAGTGATGCTCCCAGCAAGAGCTGAAGGAATTGCCGTAGGGTTCAGCATCACCTCTCGAACATTCCCAACTAATAACATGGGCTCACTGGATAAACTGAAGCAAAACTGAAGCATGTCTGAGCTGACGAATGAGATTGCTTAAGATGCTAGTAAAAATCAGGCGCTCTCAGCCCGAATTCCTGGTTAAACTCCACTCATTCATCTCACCCTTGGGGCCTCTCTGCTGAAGGATCACACAAAGAAACCTCCCCTGAAAAGATAAGGGGGAAAAACTGGTCTCCCAAGCGCTCTGGCTAGTTTGCTTTCCAATATCCTGTCCACAAGTCTCCATCTCTGGAAGACAAAGGACGGGGAATCTTCTCGCTGACGCGAGGGTGAATTTAGCCTGTGTCTGTGGGTCTCTATGGAGACTGTGTCAACACATCTGTTTTCTTTTTGCACTCGTGCGGGGCGCGTTCGGCACAGAATTCCTCACGGCGGGAAGCAAGCATCACCGTAGGGCAGGGCAGGGAGGATTCCTGACCACTGTGCCCAGAGCAGACCCGCTCGAATGCATTTCCATCAGTGATGAGACGAAAAGAGCAGGGAGTGCAAGTCATAGCTTAAAGTTCAAGGGCCTGCGTCCCTTGATGCTCAGATTTAACATTTGGGCTAAGCTGACCTTGCAAGAGGGGAGAGGAAACGCAGACGTGGGACGTTAAAGGCCACGGGGTGACAAACAACTTTCCAAAGTTCGAACCGTGTCAGCAAGTGCCGGATGTTGGTGGCTCTTCTGTGCACCCAGGACACACAAATACCTCCCAAACCCGGCCACGCGGCTCTGGCACACAAACTACTGAGCGTTTACATTTTTATAACGTTATTTTCCATTTACCCCCTGCACGCATTCATTTGCGGTTAATGACAAAAGGAAAGCAGATTGCACTGCAGCTGCATTGCACTTATTTGTTCATCTTGCTAAACGCGTTTCCACTCCAGCACAGGCCTGGAGACACGCAAGCTCAAATGGCGCCGCTTTCCAAGCTGCCTCTTACTCTCGACCTGCCCCACATTAAGCCAGATGTCACCACGCACCAAAATGTCCTGTGGTCATTCTTAATTCCTGCCTATCAGAGTAGCGTAGCCCTTTGATATTTCACCTTCTGGAGCAAAAGGAAATCTGAAATTAAGGTAATCTACATGAATTTTAGCATTTTTAACCAAACCACATTCTGAAAAATGCATCCCATGTACCACAACCACACAGTTTAAAACCTGCTTTCCTAAGATTCCAGTCTCTTATTTACCACTCCAACTTGTAAAATCTTCAGCCTTCAGTATGAAGCTGTCCCCTGGCACACTAACCATTTTTGGCTGGGATTGCAAACCTGGAAGTGAGGAGCAGCAGTTCCTTGTGCTAAGCTGCTTCTCTTGGAGGGTCTCCCTCTCCGTCACACCAGGTCCTCACCAGTATCAACAAGGTCAAGCTTACTCCCAGACAAGAGTCTCAGAGTCCTCCTTAAACCACATCAGACAAAAATCAGGCATATTCATTTAAAGCTCCTGTTTAAACCTCTTTTTAAGAAGGCATGTACAATTGTGTCTAGAGCATAGATATATCTCTAGATATGTATCTTGACAGACATCTCTATTGGCAATATTGTCAGAGATTACATTAAATCAGAAAATTAAAGGGCTAGAGGAAAGCAACTTTATCCACTGTACTAGATTCCTGCAAGCAGCATATCTTTATTTATATAGTCCCAAAGAGCCCAACTTTGCTGCCTGCAGCATTTACAAAGGTTTGGAAATGAGTATCTGCAAGCAGCAGCATCTTGCTAATTAGCCAAGGGTGCAATCTCACTGCAAGGTGAGATTTTGGTAGCCAAACAGCACCTTATGAAGACTTCATACCTTTGCCTCAGCGTTGGGTTTATCCATTTAAACATTTCACATAAGAGAATTTTGCTGCTGTCATCTTTAAGCTAATTAAACATCTCAACTTTCACCATTTATTTAGCAAGATCCCAGCTACCTCATAATAGGAACCTCCAAGGCAGGAAGACATTTAGCAGTCAAATGATATCAGTTAAAAGTATTTAACTGCTAACTGGATACGCATAATGTCCCATAAACTTTCAGGGACATGTCACAGAAGGGACACTCATGAGCCCTGTCCCTTCAAAAGCCGGGCGAGATGAGCAGAGCTGCAGCCATCAGTCATTTCACAGCTTGTTTGGGTTGGCTGCAGAATTTCATGCCTTTCTGAATACTAAGCTGAGGAATTTCATGACATGGCAATACTTAAAGTGAAAAGGACACAGTAATTAGTTCAAGGCATGATAGGAATTTGATTTTATAATGTCAACGTTTTGACTGCATAATGTGTAATAAAGGGAGCTCGCAAGCTTTGCCTGACTAAAATACAAGATTAACCTCGGGGGAAATGCTGAATGTTTTTCCTAAGCTTTTGCAGGATATGAGAGAAGTCAAAAATGCCTGAGCCACTTTTCAATAAAACGAAAGTTTCTTCTTCTGTAATTCTCATTATCCTTGGATTCTCCTCCCCGGGTAGTCCTCAGTCAGTAGGTACTAACGCTGCTCCTTCTCTTCACCTTCTGAGTCCCGGCCGAGCAGCCTGGGCCGCGCGAGCCCCGCTCCGGGCACATGCCCAGCTGGCATCCATGGGGCGCAGTAGCTCTTGTTCCTTTTTCAACTTTCCTGGCAAAGCATCAGCACAGACCTTAGGGAGGAATTAATCTTCTGTGTAAATATATACTGTGGAAGCTTCCCTTGGGAAAAGGGTGTATAGGCACCGAGATTCTTCGTGCTATTGAAAATCTCTTTGGCACACAAAGTGCTATTTAGTCAGAATGCAAGACATCTGCTGGAATTTATTCTGCAGCTTTTCTACGCGGAAGCTCGCTAGCAGTGGATTCCAAATATCAATATAAAAGAAACTCTAAATGTATGGAGGCTTTTTTATTGGGGCGGGGGGGGGGAGGATAGAGGGAGAGAGATGTCAAACATATTTCAGTATTTCAATAATAGCAAAGAACTTTGCTACTTACAGGTTTCTTTAAAGCAGCAAAAAAATAATGAAAACCCAGAAGGACTTTCTGACTTTCCTCTCCTTCCTACTCAGCCAACTTTAAATTTCAAAGTCTCAGTATACTTTATTTTATAAAAAGGGAAACAGGTGTAAAAAGTGGAAAGATGCAGCAGGTCTAGAAAAGCAACCTAGAATTCTTAACAAGCACCACAGCTCAAAGCTGTGAGAGCAAGCGGCACTGCTGCTCATTGATTTTGGACACAAAGAATGGAAAATTTCAGGTATTTCCTTTATAAAATAATTGCTTTTATTGGGCCACACTGAGCAATTAGAGTGTGCTGCTATTGGCCATAATCTGAAGAGCCCGTGTACGTGCTGTATAGTAATTCTGACTGCAATAAAGGTTGTGCATCAAATCCTGAGGCTGTTAATATCAACTGAAATAGTAAAGTCTTTATATTTGTTACTTGTTTCCAGGAGAAACAGAAAAAAAAAAGAAAAAAAGAAAAAAACCCACTGATAATTCAATAAATGCTTAAACTTAAGGACTTAAGGTTCAAGCCATTTTTTTCCCTGTATCAGGTCTCTACTGAGCTACTTCAAGCAGCAGCAGCATGTTCCATTGCTGCAGATCAGCACAAGGATTTAGATGACAGTGGATGTGGCCATTTCTTCTAGTTTATACTAAACCTGTTCTGACTATGTTTATACATCACCTAGAGTCTAGGAAATCAAATGCAACATACTATTTCTGTGAACAAATAACCAGTTTGGGCCTTTTCTGTATATAATTAATTCAGGTGTTCCACTGCATATACTTTTTTTTAAAAAAAAATACATTTAGCTTACTGTGCGACAAAAACCTGTCTGCCACAGAGTTAGGAAAGCACTTCAGGAATAAGATAATGAGGTAGAACTCTTATATAGTAGTTGTCTGAACCTCAGGCATTCAGAGATCAGCAGCTAATGGCTTTTAAATGAAGAAAAAAAGAAAAAAAAAGGACAAGGGAACTTCAGAATGGCTTTTTAGATCTCTTGTTCATTTTAGAATCGTTCAAAGTTCACAGCCTTCAGGATTCACTTTTGAGAATTTTTTAAATCCCTCCCAGCAGGCACCATACCTACAATGTACTTTTACAGGGGCTCAAGATTCTAAGTAACTGTTTCCAAGTGTGAGTAAAACCCCATGTGTGCCATGGGAATTCAACCTGGGGTGAATGTTGCCAGTCCCATAAGGACTATTTTTGCTGTTCCCCAAGAGCTTCTATCCAATGCAGAACCTTTGCTGAGATGGATTGTTTTCCACAATCTCAAAATGACTAGGGATGGTACAATACTCTGATTTATAATTATATAAAAAAGTACCCAAATGAAGAAAATAATGCATTTAGCATCTTGGGAAGTTTAATGTTGTACCTAGCACATAGATGTACCAGGCAGCAACAGGTACACTGAAGCCATCCAAAAATCACAGACCATCCCAAAAACTGCACCTCGCTTAACTTGGACCCACTTGCAGTAGGAGACAAATGCCAAAGGAAGGAGCCATCTGTGTCCTCACCAGCATCGCACAGGGATAAGTAACTTACAAAAATTTGTTCCTCTGTCAAACACTCAAAATATTTTCAGCGAGCTTCTCTGGGGGAGGTGTCCTGACTCATTTTTAAAAAATATTTTCTCTGTCAGCTTGAATAATGGAGTACAGGACAGCTGTAAAATCTGCCTGCGACACCTCGTTTGAGGCAGCTGCAAGCATTTCAGAGGACAAGCAGTGAATTCGAAATGATCTTGACAGATTGGAGAGAATCTGAAACTGTTCGAGGAAGTTAAATCCAATAAAGGTGAGCGCAGAACACCACACATGATGGAAGAACAAGGGAAATTCACAGCACAACCCGGGGCCAGCTGGCCAGGCAGCAGCTCGGCAGAGAAACACTTAAAGCTTCTAGTGAATCGATAGGATGATGCTGGTTTAAAAAAAAGCAAATCTCATCCTGGGAGGCATTGTCACAAGAGTCATATGGAAGATGCATGTAATTTATTCCACTCTATTTGGAAATGCTGAGAAATAAAGATAGAGTTTCCAGTTTGGGGAAGCAGATAAAGAAAAAAGCAGAAGAATTTGAGACGTTCCAGAAGAGCGGGGCCAGCAAGAGGCCTGGAAACAGCCGAGTGCTGGCAGGGAATATAAATAGGAGGCTGTCTAGAACATCTTGCATCTCAAAGAGATGAGAGCTACCCAACAAGTGTCCCTGCAGAAAGGAAGATTTCACAAAAGAAATGGATTTTATTTAAGGATAAATGGTCAAGAGATCTTTATCTAGGCTGGCAGATCAAAGCATAGCCATGAGTAGGA
Organism: Nothura maculosa; assembly: GCA_032353885.1. Classification (NCBI taxonomy): domain Eukaryota; kingdom Metazoa; phylum Chordata; class Aves; order Tinamiformes; family Tinamidae; genus Nothura; species Nothura maculosa. Next base: position 309,230 of record JAUBOD010000174.1, read on the forward strand.
AAGGTTGTGAACTTCAACACAACAAAAAATTAATTGACATTTAGGACAAGACAGCCAATGTTATCCCTGGTAAAAACATATCAAAATAAAACTGCCTTTGAAGCAGCAGCAACTCTGCTTTGCAAAGCTTGCTTGGTGTGAAATGCACTCTTTGCAGAAGGAGGGAGTTTAACAGAAGAGAATGAAGTGCCCCAAAATGCCCCAAATCAGAAAGGACTGTTCCCATCCATGGTGATTCCAGGCTACCACCCCAACCACTGCCTGACACAGTCTTTTTGCAGCTTAGAGCATGGCTTTGCTCCTGTTGCTCTGCTTAAGTGAAGGCAGCCCCTGCAGCCCCCAGCTCACTCTCACCTTGGCTTTCAGACAGGTTAAAAATCCAAACAAGCGAAGGCGCCCAGAGGACTGGGGAGAGACGCAGCAATTCCGTCACAGGGAGAAGAGCTGCGCACACGAGTGCTCCACTACCCAGACCCCACCTTCTCAGGGCCTAATTACAAAGGGATCATGCAGACCCCACAGGGTCCATCTAATCCTTCCTGCTAAATAAGCACAGAGCACCAGGTGCAGCTGCAAACACTTATTGCTGCCCAGCAGGCATAGCTTCTATAGGCTGTATCAGCATCACTTGGCAAGTCCCCTCTTTTCTGGAGTCCTAGATGAACTGGTCTCTTTCAAAAAGCAAATTAACTACATTAATCCTGGTAATTAACAGTAGTATGCATTAATTTATGTTTTTCTCCCCTTCCTACTTTGTTCATTTAGGAGAAGAGAATCTATTGATCTGATCAAGTGTGATAGTGCCCAAAAGCTCACTTTCCTGATCACACAAAAACAGACTGCTCCAGTGCAAGTGGATTATTAATGTTCCTGCGATTTGTGATACTCAATGATCAAGGAAATACTGGAGATATTTGTGAGCATTTAACTCTGGAGAAAAGTGTGCTTTATTCCATTGATAAGACCCATAATAAACTTTTTTGCCATGATTCAGCATTAGAAAGTTCCTCTGTCTCCTTTTCCTCTGTGACACATCCACCCATCTCCATCGCCATACTGGGAATTTCATCATTTAGTTTTAATTTTCCTTTGTCTTCTAGCATATTTTTGACACTTATTCATGATGCAGTAAAAACACAATGTTCTTTGCAGCATCCTTGGGGTGAAAATGCCTCCTTGCTCAGATCAGCACAACACCAGCTATCCAGCTACCATGTACCAATGAAACAGGAAAACGCAATAATTAAGAATTGTCCTGAATGTCTAAGGAGATTCTGGCATTAGATCCTTTTCCTTCTCTTCTCATTCTCCCATGGCAATGAGGAAAAAGAAAAAAGAAGAAAAAAACCACTAAAATCTGAAGGGATTCTCTCAGATAAATGATGGGCTCTATATTGGCTTCTTCAACCTCCTTCACTTTTCTGTAATATTGGAGAAGATTAAAATTAACTTTACTGTACACAAATATTACTGCTGTGATCCCCCTGGGAGCAGCATGCCCAGCATCCCCTGAAAAGCACACTCCCCAAATTCACCATTTAATTTACAGCACAATGCCCACTTCAGGACAAGATGCCAGGCTCCTGAAAGCTTTTGCATTTTCTTTGCTCTGCTTGCTGAGGGATTGCTATTCCTAGAAGAATTCAGCTCTGTAAGATAAGTGTTAATACATTATTTCTGTAGATCTCCAGGGCCTGAAGTTTGAATTTAATGTGAACGGAATAAAATCATTTGCCTTTTATCAGCATGGTCCATGAAGCATGGTTTGAGGCCAATATGTGACTCTAAGGAAAATGAGTTTAGCTCCAACTCCCTAATCCCTGCATAAGATCATGAAATCACCACACATCACTCAGTCCTGGTTAGCGAGAAATGGCTGCTACCGTAGCAGTAATAAAAAACCTGAATTACAGTTTCTGGCTCCTCGGAGATGACGGCTCTTGCAGGTGAGGAGCGGGACTGCAGACGGATACGCAGCAGTGCGGCCAATGCAGAACTATAAACTTTGCTACACGGTGATGTTTCCAACTTGGAAATAAAAGGAGAGATGTTAAGTGAAGGACAGTAAAGTGCAGAGCACAGGAAAAGCATATAACATTATCAGTTTAGATTTAGAAGAATTTAAATTATTAGCAGAAATGATAATGCAGAGGAGTCATCGGGGTTAATAGAGAGGGCCTGGCCCATGTGATCTTCCCTGTTTCTGCCATTAATGATTTTAAGCAATATGGAATAACTAAGAGGTCTCTCTCTCTCAATTAGGGTTAAAGGTTTATCTAATTATGATCGATTGTGCCTTAAATCGGACATCACAAACAACAATCAAGACTAAGCTATTCAATATAAATGGCCTCTGTGGATGCCCTATTTGATTTGCATATTTTAAAATTAAAGAAAATCATGCCCAGCACTGCTGGGATTCCTTCCTAAGCATTCAGGTTTTACAAAGTTGCTCTCCAAAGCCATCAAACTGTTCCTGGGTACAAGCAAGCGCTTAGTGTCACTAAAAAATGGAAAATAAAGAAAACAACACGCATGCATGCACATCCTTCCAGAGCTGCACTCTAACAATCAGAAATTGTGTATTGAATTGAAGCAATAAAAAGATTGTCTTGATGATCTTTAACTGAACTCAGATGAGACATCATGAACCTTGCCAACCTCTCTGCAAATATAGGAATCTCTTACAAAATAACATAGCAGCCAACGTGCCAGGGGACTTGACTCAATACAATGCATGTCTTGGTGCTCAGAGGCATTTCTTTCTCTGTTTTCTTGTTACTGATCCTGTTGCTGTCTGATAAACGAATTAAGTTCCTCGGAAATTGCCAAGGAAAACACATAATTAGCATTCTAGCACATGAATCCCTGTCAGCCCATTCCAATGCTCCAAGTGGTAGGAATACTGCGTTCCAGTGCTCCAAGAGGTAGGAATACTTGCTTAATAAATCCTGCTTCTGGTACTGACCTTGGAGCATCCCTACAGCGAAGTTGCTTCTTACCTATTCCACAACAACAGTATGAAAAGTGGGTCATGACAGAAAGCAGCCCGAGTTTAGTTTGGAAGCCAAAATTGAGTAAACTGTAACTGTGATGGGAGATACGTGGAAAGGCAACTTCCCCTTGACCTGCACAGGGGCCATCCTTGATAAGTGGGAACAACATAGGACACCCAAAATGCCTTTTTTTTTTTTCCTCCCCCCTCAATGATGGGTCAACGTGTTAGAAAAAAAAAAATGTTCTCATAGGAAATGAATCAATGGGAGAAAATTCTGCTCTAAGGAATAGTAGCCTTGCCTAATGGCAGTAAGATGCCGTGTGTACAAATTAAGTATAGCAAGAGCACTACCAAGACATGCCAGTGAACAAGGTTGGAAAGCACGTGTGTAGTGTGTTAAGTTCCAAAACTAAAGCAATTTTTAGTTTAAACAAGAAACTAAATCCTGTGCCAGATTTTGATTTTTCCAACTGGTAA
>JAUBOD010000174.1:312804-326631 GCA_032353885.1 Nothura maculosa
AGAATGATTTTTTACAGCTGCTCCCAAGGTCATGCTGCAATACCTGCTTTATATCTCATTTCAGACCAGCTTGGGCATAGGGGAACGCCTCCCTTTCAATTCTTTCAGCAAGGACACCTAACACATCTACTTAATATTGAAAAAAAAAAAAATCAAACCAAAACAATCACAAACACCCAAGCTCCTGCTTGTAATCATTTAAGCAACAATTTCTGTGACCATTCTGGTGGTCAGACTCAACAAATCCACTGCTAACAAACTAAATAAAAGTGGTTATAAGGTCAAGGGAATTGCACAAAAATTTCCCCGAGGGCAGGGCTCGCAAGAGTTCACAAGTCTCTAAATAGGCCTGGGCAGCAAGAAGAGCACAAGAAACCGAGGCACTCTAAGCAGAAGTCCTAACAGGACACTGGGACTGCTTCCCCTTTCAGACCACTACAGCAGAGCTCTGAGCTCAATGTCTTTAGTCCTGTAATGGCTACAGGGCTGCACATGGACATTAAGATCTCCTGCCACCTGCTTGGAAACCTACATCCCCGTGGATGGTTTCAATGGGAATAGGATTGAGTAGAGAGGAAGATTTGAGGGAGGACAAAGACTATTAGCCAGTAAGTTTCTTCTTCTATACAAGGAGGTGAATGAGAGCACTCTTTTCCTTCAGGTGACGCAGTGGCTGTAACATCATACCAATCCTGATGCACACCACCATGGTTAACACACAGCAGGGTGCTCGCAAACCATCGGACATCACTTACAACCTTGGAATTTCCTGTGGCCGTAAGTAGGGCCAAGGGGCAGAGCGCCGCACAGCAACACCCTCAGTGTGCAATGTCACCAGCACAGCAAGGCCATGCATTGGAGTTCAGGAGCTGCTTAGCTTGGGGCCAGCCCGAACACGTCTGTGACTGGAGGGGTCACTTCTTATTTTGCATTAGTTGCAGATGATCCCACCAGACTGATTAAAGAGCCAACTACAGGTGACCCTTTCAAAATTACCTCCCACTTAGATGGGCTGACATCTGCCTGTTAACTACAGCATATCCTGAATGTGAGGGCAACAGTTTCCCCCGCTACTGCTCCATAGGATGTTAAAAACAAATTACCAGCTGTACCACAGCAGCAGCATCTGCTTATTAGCAAGGGTTACTGCTTTGCCAGGGAAGACGAGCACCAAGCTACAAAGCAGCGTTCTTCATGCTGGAAGACCGGGCAGCGCTGCGCTTTTTTACATCTCCCCATTAGTAAACGTTTTTGTCATGCCAGAGCTGTACATCTGTTTAAATGTTGCAAGCATTTATGAATATTAATAACCATTTGTTCCAAAAGAGCTGTAAATCAGTTAATTAGGAACCTGTCATCGTGTTTATATTGTCTAAAGGAAAACTCAGACCACATCAGAATATAAAATTAAGCTAAAATTGAGTCTACAATCACCTTATATATAAATAGCTTGGTTCACTCATATTAGAGCCTTCACATAACATGAGGTGATTTGTATTTTTGTTTTTGGACAGTTTTATTTTAGTGTAATAAATAAATAGAAAAGTGAAAAATATTCTGTAATGACATTACATTAAAAGTTAGCTGAATGCCCAGATGAAACAAGCAGTCCTAGATTCTCTTCTCAGCAAGACCAGCAACTGCAGGTGGTACTGAATGCAACAGCCCTGGAATGAGAGCTAATGGAGGCCTGAAATAATCAATAAAATAAATTGCCCATAAATAAGTGATATATTGACAAATAATAGAGGCTCAGCTGGCAATTATTTAACATTGGAACTTTCCTTCCTATAGGTCTTCCAATATTTATTAAGCTAATAATTTCAGCATTTTATGAATGCAAATTGCTCTTTCTCCACACTCAATTAATTTTGTCTCTAAACAATGAACTCTCGACACCAATTCCCATCACTTATACTCTACATCACTTACGTACTCTAAACAGCAATACTTATAATTCCCATTCTGCCTTTGCAACAGGAAGAATATGACCTACATTAATTATGGTATTATTGTACTGAAATGCCCTTTGAACTATTTGCCTGGCTTTGACCTCTCTCCAAACACCACTTTTTAAAAAACAGAAAATGCAAATCTCTGTAGAAAGGCTTAGCTGTTGTCAAGAGTTATTTTCATTAATATTTTGAGACCCAGAACTTTTACCCATGAACCTGGTTCCTCTTAGGTTTCAGATTTCTTATTAAAAAAGTACATAATTTAGGACTCTGTTCATCTAAACTTGCAAAAAAATGATTATTGTCTTTAGTGGAAAAAAAAAGGTCTTAAACTGTTAGCACAAAAAGACAGCCCTTCACAACCTCGGTAATGTAATTTCAGTGTGGGGTATTAGGAGGAGAAAAGTGACTGGTAGGAGTGACGTATTTTTAAGTAACATGTAAATTTTAAACTCTAAAACACAAACTCAAGAGAGTCAAAGAATTCAAGAAGAGACACAATTGCACAATCTTTCCAAAGTAGCCTGTTGACTTTAAACTACATTTGATCGACTCTGATTTGCTCCCATTCCACTGATTTTCTATTAAAACCTGTATGCATTCAATGTCAGTATTCTCTAACAAGCCTAAAAGCGCTTCCAAAGCTGCCACACACCTTACAGCAAACACTCAAACATCTATAGGGTTAGGCATTACTTTATGATATGTACTACATGCAAGTTGGGCATCGTCTTTCTACTCTACAGCAAACAAAATAAGGAAAATCTAAGCTAAAATAATGGGCAATGTCTTATCTTCCTGCCTTATCATTACCAAAAATGGTAAGTCATTTCTTATATGATCATTTTTATGAATTAGCTGCAATAGTGTTATATAAGATGCTTCCCTATGAGTTAATGACCAGTTGAAGTTAATGGTTGCTCTCTCCTTATTGAGCAATCAAGTCTGCTCCCTGGTCATCAATCCCCAAGAAACGTCTGGTTCCTAAAATCATTACTGTTTAATTGAAAGGACAGCAAGGAATGCAGCAGAAAACAAACAGCCTCTGAGGGGGAAGGCACAGAGCAGAGTCACACTGAGCAGCTCTTCTCCCACCATCCAATCGAGGGGTTGAGAACAACCTGGGAGGAGAAATAAATCTGAGGAGACAAAAAGCCTCAGCAACGAACCAGCAGCTCGTAAATAAAGCCCCCACAAACAGCAAGCGCTTTTGTTTTCCTTTTCTCTCGCTCTTTTTTTTTTTTTATTTAATCATTACTCACCCTGACACGAATCCTAATTAAAATTTTACACAGTGTGTCTTTTAATTAGCCGTGGCTGGAGTGGTGAAAGCTATCAATATTGAGCAGCATAATTGCACAAAATGACTTTGGAGCAGGGCGCAGCAGGCCGGGCTCCCCTCGGCGGCAGGGGGTTATTGAGGCGCGCGGCGCCGGGGGGCTCCGACACCGCGCGAGGTAACGACACGGGCGGCCGCTGCAAACGGCGTTTGGCTCCTGCTGCACTCAGGACATCAGTGTTCGCAGAAGCTACGAGCGGGCGATGTTTATCTTGATGTTGTGGGTTTATTTTATCTTAAGTAGAAGGATGTGTTTAATAACGGTGTACATAAGCAAGGCCTGCTCTGTGTATGACCTCGTTTGAGTATACTTTGCAGTGGCAAACAGCGAACCGATCTCTCTTGCTTATTGAAAAATAGTAAATAAATGCCCATGCTGGCAGAATGCAAAGCAGCAACGTGATTTCTGTTTTGTGAGCGCACGAGGTGAACGTACTCAGGTTTGAACAATTCTTGCATTAATTTTCCTCTCCCGCTCTCTGTCCTGGAGGAGCTAGGCCAGGAGTTACTAGGACGGCGCTTGCCCTGGCCCAGCTGCCTGTGAACGTCCTGCCACGCGCCAAGGGCGGCCGCGGCAGCGCCCTGGCATCCAGCAGCGCTCCGAGGCTCCAGCCCCAGCAGGGGCAGTTTGCAGCCCATGGTCCTGAGGAAATACGTATCCAAGAGTGAAAACAAATCCCAGTGGGTGAAGAATCCGCCATGCAGACTAGATGGGAACTCCAAATGAGCACAGCAGTGCACGTTCAGGTGAAACGTATGCCAAAACACACACCTCTCTGAGCTGCTGGCAAAACAAGGAATTTAGTAGATGTGTAGGAGCCTGTTTCCACCGCTTGCCTGCAAATCTCCTGCATCAGCAGGAGAATCAAAGTCATGCCAAAACACCATGATATCATCCCAAGACATGGCCAGAATTATGTTCTTGTGCAACTTGGCCTTAATTGCAAACAGTTTCTGTGACAACACAGGAACCCTGAGATGCTGGTACTGAGACAGATCCCTCAAACACATGAAACTTCAGGATCCCCTGGAAGGAGGTTTCCACGCGGTCTTATCCCTTTGTGTATTTTCCCTGTCAGGTCACAAGCTGAACAGATATTTCTGGCCCACAACATGGTGTTTCAGCACAAACATTAACTATATCTTACCTAGGGCACAAAAATACCGCCTCAACTGCACTGAAACCTTTCTCATCATTCTTGACAGCCAAATCATGTACAAAGCTCAGGGAGCAAGACACAACACCATATTGTGCATCATCTCAGTGCACGGCACACGGCACCAGAGCAATTACAAAGCACTAATGGAATTAGATTGACAGAGACATGAAACATTTACAAAGTGAGACCAACGGGATTTTTTTTTTTAAAGCACAGCTTAACAGAAACATAGAACACTAGTGTTTACAGCACAGCAGCCATTTGCAGCACGGTGCCTCTGGTGAATTACTGCTTTGAAGGCTTTGATCTCCGCAGCTGTGAAGCTGCAGGAATCCTGCTGCTGTCTCCCATATTAGGCTTACAAGGAAATCCAGGAACCCGGCACATCGCTCCCAGGGCGGCAACCTGTGGAGCAGCTTCAGAAAGTTCCTTTCACCTCTGCTTTGCTATCCCTTTAGTCTGAGAATCACATGAGCTTTTATAAGCGCCATTGAGGAAGCCTTCTTGTTTCCTTCATGTGCAAGTTTGCTATATACATATTTCTACTCTTTGAAATGCTCATGCAGAAGACACTTAATTATGAATGTGGTATAATACAGTATATAAGAAACCAGATTTTTTCTCCAATGGACTACATAGCCAGAACGAGAGTGAGGAGGAAGAGAAAAACTTGTATCAGGATAAATACCAAGCTATACCAACAAGAGAGGCAGTTCTATGTTTAATCCATTTTATGAAAATGAAATATTCATCACTTTTATACCACATGGAGTGAGGCAAAATATTGTGCAGGCAAAAGAAACAGGCTTTGAGGTGAATATGATAGAGAAAATGAATTTACCAAAAAGCAGCTTGACACATGTTTAATAACAAAAGGGTTTTGGGGGAATAATTGCATTAGAAGATGACAACAGCAACTGTTTTGGCTTTCGAGCAACAGCAGCGCATCTGTTTACGCAGTAACTCAATGCAAAGGTCAATGGAGATCCTGTAACCGACAGGAGGGCAGTGACAAGACAATCAAACATGGGGAGAACCAGCAGCAGGGAGTGCTGGGGCAGGAGCACCAGAACTGGCTCTGTAATTACCCGAGTATCAACAGTGAGGAACAGGCAAACTTAGCAATATCAACAGCCCGATGTCTGCCAACTGCTTTAAGATGGAAAGTGCTGTTTATCAGCATGAAAAAAAATGAAGTGGTGGTGGTGGCAGCACTGGTCTCAGCAGCTTGCTCTTTCCATTAATATACATCAGCAAAGGAATGAAATTCCTGTCAATATCTATTACATATCTCAAGGGGTGCTGCCTGCTCTTCAGCACTGGTTGCATGCTCTTATCCTCATAAAGCTCCTGCAAATGGTCACCCTGGTTCTTCCATCTCCCACAAAAATAAATTAGAAAAATAATTACTTGCAATAATCTATCTAGAGCCAGGAGCAGCTGGATTGGGTGAGTAATCCCAGAGATCTTGTTACACATTCACATCATTCACAATACATTAATCTTGCTGCCAGTAAAAGTAATTGCTTAAGAATTAACTTGGGAATTTATGAAGGCACCTTCATGTAAATGAAAGCTCTGTCACTTAGTGAGCATTACAAAAGATACAGGAACTGAAGGGACATTTGGATTAAATATGAAAATAGTGTTGGATCCTAGGGGGATGGAAGTGCCATAAGTAAAGAAGAGATCTAAATACTACGTGCTACTGCAATTTATAAACTGAGTAGTTGTCTCTCCACAACACTAATTACTAATGAATACCCAAATCTCTCAGATATTTTGAAGAAAATACATAAAATCATAGGGTCTCACCTTCAGATAAATTATATATGCATCCCCAGTTGGCTGTTGCTGAAACAGTTTATCAAGCAAAGTTACCTCAAGAGCAGAATAGCTGAGCCTTTCTAAGGAGGAGGATAATACATGGCTACACATACCGTAATAAAAAAAGTAATTTAGTTGGGTTTAACAGCTGTCTGAAGCGTTGGAAAGTTCGCTATGCCTCATGTACTGCACAGTTTTCACTTCAGCCTTGCTGCCATCCTGGTGCTGTGCTGCCAAACCTGGTGCATGGTGTTGATGCTTAAAAGGAACTGAACATAGATTTGTTTCTGCCTGTTTTAAAGTATCAACATGGGCCACCACAGTTAATCATCCCTGTGACAGTCACCAACATTTTACACTATGGTACCCCTTGGTCTTTTATGAAAAAGTAAATGTGTTAGAAATATTCCAGACACAATTTACAAACCTTTAGTCTAGGAGACAAGAGAAGGAAAATGAATTAACATGCGGTCAGCCACCTCCTCATCTGTTTGCTCAGAGGACACTTGAGGCCTGATTTCCAGGGAACACGGGTCAGACTGGCAGGTGGTTGTCTATAAAAGCAGGCTACAAGGCAGAGGTGGAAAGCTGCCCCCAGGGAATAGAAAGGAGCTGTTATCACCAATGTTTAAGTAATACAGAGCTCCCACTGGGGAGCCAGGAACCACCCTGGGCAAGATGAGAACTACAGAGCACTGTAGAAAACAGGAGAATCTTAATACGAAGGGAAGTTTGGAAAACCAGGAAGATAAAAGAGGAAAAAAACACCCACAACCCCTGCACAATTGGCCACAGAGATATAGCTATATCCTGAACAAGTTTATAGGCCTGTTTTCCAACAGGGATGAGGCCACTGCAGACCCTTAAGAGAGCAGCTAGAGGAGGTGGTTCCACTTGGCCCTCAGCAGCCTAGGAGCACAGGGCAGCTCCTGCCAGGCAGCACAGAATCAAGGCGAGTCTGGGGATGGATTTCCCGTGAGATATCAAGAAATTCAGAAATTTCTGATTACATTCATTCTTCTAATTTTGGCAATACCCTGTTTTACAGCAGAACAGATGCTGAAAGATGCTGCAAATCAGTTACCATAACAGCCTCCGAAACATCTCAAGTCATTCAGGAATTCTTTTGGGAAGAGCTTGGCGGAAAAGTGCAAGAACTGATGCTGGGACAATCAGAGAAACTGAGCACTAATCAAGAAAGAGTTCGCTCCTATTTTTAGGATATTCAAAAATCTCCCAGACATTATAAGTGAAGATTGGCACATTAAAATGCAGAGCTGAGTGATGAAAAAAAACATAAAACATTACTAATGAGCATTACTGGAGAATTTCTTATTTACCTATAGCAAAATCAAAGCTGTTTTTAGTTTGCAAAAACTACCTGTATTTCTTTCCTTCATTATGCACATTTTTGACATATCAAAATAATACTATGAAATTCAAACATTCATGTCAGCAAGTGCAAAAAATATATAATTTGTACTAACTGGATATGAGAGCTGCAGACACCTTAGTAATAATTGATGCTATTTATTTATGATATATATGTGTAAGAACCTGAAATGGCAACCAAAGGTCAGATTTTGGTACCTTTCCCCAGTTAACAGTGTACATTTGTTATAGGTCATGATTTATTTTGGTTGTCAAATGATGTTATCTGCTTTGACTCATGGAGTTCATTCCTGTTCACATGTTCATTCAACACGTGCTGAAATCTTCACAAAGAGGAGGTCAGCGCCTCTACTGTACTTCCCAAACACATTTCTCCTTTATCAATCTAAGCCAAGCTTTTTGTTACTTTGTAATTTCAGCACTACAAAGCAATTCCCTCTGTCAATAACCTCCCAGACGGCAGCTCAGACGCACGATTAGAGCAGGGTGGCATATGTTGCCATGCATTAGCAGAGCTGCTTTAATGACCCTATACACATTCTTAACCCAGAACAAATGGGGGGCAATTTAGACTTGGCTTAGCATGAGAGGCGGAGGAGGGGGGCAACCTGCCCGCGAGAAAGTGCCCCGACAGCCACGGCCATTGAGCTGAGGCTGCGCGGCCACGTCTGGCTCCAGGGTCTCAGCCAAACCACCTCCCTCTCCATCACTGCATAAGCCTTCCCGCTGCAGCTATTCCCAGCGCAGTTAAACTGTCCCTATGGAGCTCCCAGATTGCTTCCATGTTTGCTTCTATAGCCCCATCAAAGTCTATATGTGCCAGAACACTGTGCTGCAGGCACCGCACAACCATAAAGACGCCACAGACTTGCACCACAAACTACATTTTTCTTTGCCTTCCCCCGCTCCCTATTTTTTAATTGATGTATCATAATTTTATTGGTAGATAAAATAGTTTTTCATCAACTTTTTGCCTTTTTTCTTCCGATGCTTAATTTTACCAATCAAAAAGGAATCTGAAAGACAAATGCTTCCTCTTTTCCCAGGAGTCCAGTTTGCAGTTCCCTCATAGAGCCAAGCCACACAGGTCTAGAACATAAATACTGAATCCACTGATACTTCCACAGCAGCAGCAAAGCTACTAGCAAATTAATAGTTCAATTCTAGCATTCAGCAAGGAGAAGGCTTCTTAAACATCCTTTCTAGCTTAATGATTAATGACATTTTCATAGGAATTGAAGTCTTAAATCATCTACATCATGGTTGGAAGGAACATTTATTGAGGATAAGCAAGTATAAATGAATGTTTATCATTGTTAAAAAACTTCAAAAGTACAAAGACCACAACCATTTTATATAATGTCTGTAGCCTCACAAGCAAAGCTTCTTACAAAGGTAGTGTTACAAGTCAAACTCAAACATTAAAAAAATTAACACCTGTAGGTATTAAGTTAGTAGTAGTAGGCATTAAGCAGTACATATACTACTGTAGGTAGTATTTCTTTTCCATAAAGGATTTCCTTTTCTGCCATTAGGAGCTGTATTATCTACCTAGCTTTTCTACACCACATAGTCACTGTTGATTCTGTTTGCACAGATGCTTTATAGATTTCTGATCTCACTTGATCCTCTCCTTTAGCCCATCACCACCTGGTTGCTATCTCATACATTCCTTAACATCCTTGAATGGTTTCACTCAGTTATGCCACAAACTGGTGCTGCTTAAGGTCCCAGATAACAAAACTGGTCACGCTTGTTCATAGATGAACTTTTCCCACAGTAACTCTCAGGATCCTGGAAATTCTTTACATTTCAGACAGATTTTTCAATCATTCATATGCTTATAGATATTGTAGGCTGTTTGAAACAGACAAGAGTTCTTAAGTTTTGAATTATAAAGATAACAGTCTTTATCTGTAAGACATCTCTCAGGTATTTCTACGGCTCTATATTGTCAGGACTCACTTCTTTTTCTAGTTAGTCTTAAAATCCCCTACATATACTGCTATCTGCATTTTACAGAGGCATGGAGAGAATGCATGGGTAGCTAAAGGTCAGCTAGGCAGCAGGGATTTGAATCCCAGTTAATTCCTTCCTCCAAGAACATCCTTCCCATCCTCCAAGACAGCCATGATAGTGAAGGGGGATGAGGCATCCAAATCCTTTAAGCAGCTTTCAAGATCTCCTCCTCAAAGTCTTAGAGACATTTCTTCACAATCCTGTTAAATCATTCTAAACCCACAGATTTTATCTGTGTTCCATAAAAGACAGATCAGGGCTTAATTTTCAAGCAAATATATTTTACCTAGAAAAGATCTGTAGTAATAGCAAGTTTTCCACATGTATTATATGGACCTATAATTTCAACACCTGGTGTAATAACGATGCACAGCCTTTCACAAAACATTGTGAATCAAATACCCAGGAGGGGCCAGGGCGCAGGAGGAAGTCCTGGCACTGCCTCTGCTGGAACCCAACCCATAACTCCTAACTTTTCCTTAAATGAAATCTTATGGATAAATGTTGCACAATATAAGCACTCCCCTAAAATCCTCAGGAGAATCAGTTAGGCTCATTATTGCAGCCGTTACCTGTAGCTTCAAACCTCAGAAGTTTCAGGAATATCTTTACTGTTGGATTAACTAAGGCGTAGAGAAGCAGTTAATAGAAACTAAAAGTATGTCAATGGAAGACTCCTAAGTGACTTTTTGATGACCTAATAGCTGTAAAAGCCATTAGTCCTCACTCCCTTCCCAGCCGTAAATTATTTCTCAAAGGGTAAAAGTTAATTTTAAGCTACCATGTCCCTGACAAGGGTAAAATCCTTGATGTGACCTCTTCAATTTGCCTATCTGGACCACGAGTGACTTGTGTATCGAGGAAGCCTTTAAGGAATAGGAATCCACAGAAGGTCAAGACCCAACTGACATATATTTTCCTCCAGCCAATAGATAAGGGAGAGCAAGTTTTCCCAACACAGACTTAACAGTGAGTCCTTTAACATTTAGCCTTCCTATCAAAACCAGCTGCAATTTATAGCTGGGACACAAAGATCAAAGCAGAGTTCACCCTATTCAAAAATGTTTCAAGCAGCTTCAGAAAAGCAATATTTCTTGGAAGGTGCTTGTTTCTTTCAGACAATTGTCATCAATACAGAAAGCCATAGAGGAAAAACTGGTCATAGTACACAGTATTTCACTAGGAAAAGTATTGTTTGATGCCTTAATTAGAGCTTCAACCAGTTAAGGATCACATGGAATAAACTTATGAAAAACAGGTCTAAAAACGAGCAAGTTGTCAAAATATTAAAGTACTTTTAGCACCTCCCATACTTTTATTTATTTAAAAAATGGTTCCTGAACTTACACGCCTGAGAAAACAGAACTTCTTTTTTCCACAGATGTTTTGATTTTGAAAAATGTCATCAGGAAGAATAAACAGCAAGCAGAATGCCTTCTACACAACATTTTTCATTATAATATTACTAATTGTTCTTTTCCAGGTGGCCCCAAGCCTTAATAAATACATATCTTTTGCAATTTAAAGAATAATCCTTTTTTTTCTTCCAAATTTAAATTGAAGCTTCAAAGAAAACTCTACATTAACTCTCCTCCTTGAGCTCTTTGCTATTATTCAACCGAAAGCCTTGGATGAGCAGCTCTTGGCCCTACCCATCTCTGGTGACTTCAGAGTCACGTACCAACCTCACCATGGCAAACTTTATCACTGATCTGAAAAGAAACTGGCTCAAATTCTGTCTTCACCAAAGAGACGGGTCTTCTGTACAGTTAAGAGATGCCCTGATCTTTCAGGAAGATTACAAACATGCCGGGAACCACTTCGCTTTAAAGTGTTAGCAACAACTTCAAAATATATTAATTATTTGTCACTGTTAATCTTATTATTTGAGGGTAAAGGATAATTTAAGCAAGAAAAAAAAAAGACAGGAGAGAAAGGGGCACAGAAAGACAAACAGACTGCTTTAGAAATCTTAAACATACTGATCACAAACTAACATGGAATCTGAATATAATAAGACTAGTTTTACCACTGAAGTAGAAGTAAGTACCAGAGTATTGATGAACTGTCATTGTTCCAGATGGAGATTATATTTGTTAAAATAGCTTGTCAAATGTAAACATTTAAAATCCACTTTGAATCAACAACTGAATTATGAACATGTTTATTCTTATCTCAATCATAATGCATTGTAACTTTGAAGGAAGCTTGTTGGACTATTGGAATTTTGATAAAAATAAAGAAACTGCATTAAATTGGTTGCTGTACTTATTTCCTCTGGCAATCAGCACATCCCACTTTTGCCTTGAAATCCCTTTAACTGGCTATCAACATGGTTTCTTTTTAACCAAAAATGATTGCACCTTTTCTGAGGAGCAATTATTTTTTTCTCCTTCTCAGACCATGTTTAAATAAGCTATTGATTTTATTTTCAAGGTAATTTAAGGTGGGGATACAGTTCTTCTGTGATAACTACTAACTTAATGTGTTCCATGTAAATGAATATTATGGTTTCAATTCGTTATTTTTGTCCTCTAAAATCAACCACGCAGCAACTAGCACTCATGTGGTTGGATTTGGGGACTAAATGTTGTGTGAAGCAATAAGTAACATTAATAATTTAGTGAAGTGCTACCTCAGGCTAAATAATTACAAGAGATGGAGTCTAACATCAGAGCCATACCAGAAAGCTGGTCATTAAATTACACCCCAAAGGAGTGACAATTGGGTAGCTGCACAGGCAAAATACCTTAAATTTCAGAGAGGTCACAGTTCTGTTATACAAGACTCCTTTCTGCTTCAGGTGGTATCTGAGGGACTCCACCTGAATGACATGGAAATGCTGCCTTCAGCTGCTGGACTGCTCGGCTATCAGAAGCAGTTTGTTGAGGTTGTCCTTTCCAATATCTAAGCTTAGTCATAGGCAAAAAAAAGTCTGGGGACACAGAGAGATATTAGTTATCCCTATATTTATTTTTAACCTCTGCTTCTACAAGTTAGAGGTCTAAATTCCTCCTCAACCCAGATTTAATTGTGAAAAACAGGTGAAAAGAGTGACAGAAGACATCTAACTTAGAGATCATCAGGAAAATGGAGGAATAGTGGGGTATTCAACTGACACAATATATTTTCCCTTCATTAACAGCAATAATGAAACTAGTATTTACTGCACAGGTCTCTGCTTCATTTCCTTTAAAGACCAAAGTGCCTCTGTATATCCTTAAAACTAGTTGTTTTCCTATCCTGTGTTGCATAGATTTCATTTTGTGGAAAGCGATCTCATTAATGTACCTCTACCCCATTTGTGAAGAACACTAAAGGGATCCCTCATGGCTGAAATGTGAGCAAATTCATGTGCAACAGTGCCAGCCCCTCACACTCTAGGAGAAATATGTTTTTCCTCCCAAAGTTTCCTCCTATTTTAAGAAACAGAAAAAGCAATGGAATTTTATAATCATGCATTAAATTTGAGAAATGTTTCATCACTAGCTTTGCATTAAAAAAAAATAAAAGAAAAGAAGCCTTCATTAAGGTCAGTGACATTTAATGAATTATGAAGTGGTTCTTTCAGAGCATCCCAATCTGGTTATCTCACAGCCTCATTAGGACTTTTTTTCATCTAGAATACCAACCCTTTGATAATATCTACTTAGTCTGCTTGCCATCTGACAGCTGTCACATAGGAATGAGTGGAACATTCTAAGATTTTTACTGCTGAGGATTTTCTTTGCATCATTATATTTTATGCTTTGCAAACCTTATGCCCAGTGCAATATTTAAGAGATGCCCTTGGCCAGTGCAGCCATAATAAGTGTAGCATGAAAGAGCTAACCTAAATATTGCGGAGGTTTTGAAGACCACACCTGGTGTATAGCACCAGGTATTGATTGTCATAAGACAGAAAACTGGAACAGTTCATTTATTGCATACTAAGGGGCCAAGAGGCTGTAGTTAATGACACAGATTATATTAATAGAGTTTGACTTATTGTCATTATATATAATAGTTACTCCCCCGAGTGTGCACTCCCCAGAGTGTGCACTCCCGTGAGTGGGCACTCCCCGGAGTGCCCCCCCCCACCCCGAGTAGGCACTCCCGTGAGCATGCACTCCCCAAAGTCTGCACGCCCCGGAGT
>JAUBOD010000174.1:337860-366424 GCA_032353885.1 Nothura maculosa
CAGGAATCAGATGGAGTTAGGAAGAGTTGCAGGGGAGTCTATAGGAGTTTAAATGACCTAGGAATCATAGGAAGGCTTTTCTTAACCAGCATTATTTTTCTTGTCCCTTCTAGAGGCTTGTACTGAGCATCTTCTATTGCTGAAAGTAGGGCTAAACCCTTAGCTCATATAAGATCCTAGGTTTCTACTAGTTTTCTTTTTACTTCTTTACTAGTTTCTTTGCTAGGTTCTATCTAGTTTCTACCTTCTTTGCTAGTTTCTATCCTAGGTTTCTTCTTGGAGGTTCTAACTGTACAACAACCCCCCTCTTCCATTTAGAGAAGTATGAAAAATGCTTAAATAAGGCAGAGCAGCTTCTGTTACTGTTTAGCAGGTGAATACTTTGTATGCTCCAGGGCATGATGAGACAGGGAGGGAAAGAGCAAACAAGATTGCAGGAGCAAGGACATCTGCTGCTTAAAGACAAATTTGGTGTAATTGGAGTAACTGAAATGTGGCCAGTTCAGGAAATAGCCTGTAATATTACATTACCCAGACACAGAGTTTAAGGACAGGCAATGTTCAATGAGAAAGGAGAAGGAAATATGACAGGAGAAATGAGGAAGGACATTATGCTGAAAACAGAGCAGTCACATGGATAGCAACTCACAGACACCTTGAGCTGGAGGCTAAAGACTGAAGTGATAAAACAATTAGAATAGGAAACAATTACTGGCCTCCCAGGGCTAGGTGCGAGACAAATCAGAAATATTTATGCAAATGGAGAACTGTACCAGGGCTAGAACAGTGATCATAGGAAACTGCAATTACTCTGACATTGTCTGGAATGAGAATTATGGAGGGACCTAAGATGCAGAAGCTGTATTTATTGACCATTTTCTTTTGGCATCTTGACAAGCAACAAGATTAGAGAGAATTTGGAAAAAGTTGCAGGAGTGAAGAGAGGGAACACATCTGCTGACTGTGGTGCTCAGATCAGAATAACGTTAGCTGAATGTCAGGACTGAAAACAATCAATGTTGATTATGAGCATTATTGTTATTTCCAGACATGGGGAATTCTTGTGCTTTTGTACTCTTGGATCAGTAACTTTTGGGTGTATTGAAGCAGGTATCATTTTATGGGATGGCATATCCAGTAGTTTCATCCTGATCTAGCTTTGAAAAAGAATCATCCACTGCAATGAGGTTTGGATTCCTTTTTTAATCTTAAACTTTTAAGAACATATAATTGCTGTAAATAGGATTTCTGATGAAGATCTAGGTTTAGATAAGACAATGTAAAGAAATAGTTAAAGCGTTGGAATAAGGCTAAACAAGCACCGTTTATTGTCAGCGTGATGCCCGTATTATTAGAGTTATGGCAATCACATCTAAGAAAAACACGGCTTCCAAATTTTTATGTACAAAACAGATCCCTCAGGACCCCCAGATCCCTTCTGAATTACTGCTGTCTAGTCTGTCAGTCAGTAACTTGCCTTCTTGCATGGGGTTATTTTGGCATATGTGCAGGTCCACATCTGTGTTTGCTAAACTTGAGGAGCCCCATTCCTCCCGCTTGTCTCAGCCTATTCCAATTGCAGCCCACGTTCCTTTTCTGGAACGTTTCAGACTTCAAGAAAGCGTGATCTATGGGAAGGTGCTTGCAATCAGTGAAGATGCAGAAGGCTTCAAAATAAAAACTAGGGAGAAGAAAGCATGTATTCATGCCAGTAAATTAAACTGTCAAGAATGACAAAAAAATCCCAATGGGATTCAGTAAATATGCAAGCAGCAGTGTTAAATATATACAAAGAATATAAAAACTGTTTAAAGAAGCTTTCTGAAAACAAGCTGTGTTAGTAAATACTGACTAATGGGAGGAAAGCCATCACTCCTTGTATTCATCATACAGTGGAGTAATGTTTTAACAGTAACACTTTTTATTGTGCATACAGTAATACACTTTAAAGCAAATAAATATTAATACTAACCCTGTCATATTTGTCTTTGAATTGTAATGAGACGGGAAGATAAAAGTCTAGCAGAGAGATGATGCAGACTGCATTCAGGTTGTTTTTAGCAATTCCAAGGCAGCACGTTTCCATTCAGGTGACATATACTGAAGGGCCCGACAGACATATATTTTCAGTTCATTAAGAGACTAAAGGCTGTGTATAATTTACAAATTATGGTTGAAATCGTAGCTGTCACTCTCACTAGCGACAGACTGTAATAGCTACCCAAACACAAGTGAAGTCTTGCTGAGAGCAATGGAATCACTCAAAAGTTGGCTCCCCTGAAACCATCACAAATACTTACAGGATTCAAGTGAAAAAGCTGTGGAGATTTACTGTTCCTGTAGTCCTTCCTTATATGCTCTTCACAAACAAAATATTAACATGCAGCTACTGAACACCAGCTAGAAATGCCTGTTATTTTTTATGAAATACAAAGTCGTGATTAGGGCTAAAAATGATTTCTAACAGCAAGGGAACCTTATATTTTTCCAATAATTTGTCCTTCTTTCTAGACACCTAAGAAATAGTGAAAGAAAAAAAAACCCCAGAGCTTAGCTATATTCCTTCATTTATCTGCAGGGTAATTTTATTTCATATCGAATCGTGGAATGGTCAAGGTTGGAAGAGACCTCTAGAGATATCTAGTCCCTGCTCAAGCAGGGACACCCAGAGCACGTGGCACAGGGCGGCATCCAGGCGGGTTTTGAAGATCTCCAGAAAAGGAAACTCCACAACCTCCCTGGGCAGCCTGTTCCAGGGCTCTATGACCCTCACAGTCAAGAAATTCTTCCTCACATGGAGATGGAACTGCCTGTGTTTCAACCTGTACCCATTACCCCTGGATCTATCATTGGCCACCACCAAGAAGAATTTGGCTCTCTCCGCCCTACATCCCCCCCTAAGGTACTTACACATATTGATCAGATCTCCTCTCAGTCTTCTCTTCAGTCTTGTCTATTTGCATATTTTTAGCAGGCTGCTTTCTGTGGAGGCCTTATCTGCATTTTTGAGCATTTTTTTTTGAGATACTCTCACATGCAAGGAAAGTTACTGCCATCTCCTGGTAAAGTGAAAGAAAAATACTGACGTGCACTGAATCACGGAATGGTTGAGGTTGGAAGACCTCCAGACCTCCAGAGATCATCTACTCCAAGCTCCTGCTCCAGCAGGGACACTCAGAGCACATAGCAGTCCAGCCAGATTTTGGGCATCTCCAGGGAAGGAGATGCTCCTGGGAAATGTTTGTTCAGACAGGGCCTTCAGGCAGCAGCAGCTCCCTGATGGGAGCGACGTCCTCAGCTGCCAGCACCTTTGTCACAGGAATTATCACGGCCCTATGTGCAGGCAACAAAGAAACCCTCTGCTCTGGCCTGAGCCCGGCTCCAGAGCCTCAGAGTAAGAGGTTTTACTTCAGCATGAAGCCATATAAGAGGGATGAATCCGTACAAGGGCTCCAGTTCCTTCTGAGACTTTTAACATTCTCATTTTTATTACAAGAGTTGATGAACTGCAAGTGATGGGTAAGAAGGAGAATGGATTGTGCACTTAGCTTTGCCACCTGACTTAGTTAATCTCCCAAAATGCAATTTATTCTGAGTACTATCTGGAGTGAATTTAATGGAACCTGAGGTTAAAGTGAGAAACTGGAACAAATGCTGTCTATCTAAAGGCCAGTCAGTAACTGAATAGTTTGACAAGCCCAGACCCCTGCCACTTTAATGTAATTGCAGTGTATGGAAAAGCCATTACATTTCCATACCTGCCAGCATCAGCTTCCATTACTGGCACTACCACTGCACCAATTTGGAGTGAAATGGGAGTAAGAGGCTTGCGCTGTCTTAAATCTGTTCTGAAGGATGGTGTAGTTTAAACTACGCAGATTGCAGTTTGCTGGGGATATTGGTCCTGGGACACATATGGAGCCTCTCAATATGCTTGAAGATTTTTATTGGCTCGTGTGTCTAAAACTAATGAGGCTGAACATCTCTGAAGCTGGCTGTGTGGAATCCCTGTAGTTGTCCATCTTCCATGGATTCTCCAAACAAGCGAGCGGGGAAGAGTAGTAATATTACTGGAGGAATATTATGCAACATATCATGTGAATGACATCATATGTAAAATGTTATGAACAGTAAAATTCATTTTTAATAAGCACCCATAGTAGTGATCATTCAGTTGCATCGATCAATTTTGCTTTCTAAGAACTCATTCCTGTGGCTGCTGCTATTTGCTCCTTACTCATATCACTAAGTGGGGTAATTCATTCAGAGCAGGAGACTGGGAGAAATTCCATCCATTCATTGCCTTTGTCTTTTAAAGGTAAGAAACAATTTCATACTGGTTTGAGTGCCATTCAGCAGCATTAAAGAATATGTTCAGGAGGCCCAGTTGAAGGCGGTTACAACTAATTATCTGCTTTGACATGATGGTATCTCCTTCCATCTTTACTAGATAGCACTAAACCATCTATCTGCATGTTTTTTTTGGAAAGTTCCTTATTTTATATATGTTTATAGATATGTGGATTGTTCTTCTGGATATAAAGTGTTAGATTCAATGTCCTACTGACAGCAACGGTCAACTTATCGCAGTGGAGCAAACTGAATATTTATTTCTGTTTTGGAGATCCAGTGTCTTTAGGCAGCACTTAAAAACCTACCCTAGAAACCTTAATGCATTCTTCTTCCAGCATAATATATGGCCCCTAGAAAGTCCCTATAAGCAAGGTGGCTTGGGCCAGGAGAAACTGTGTCAGACTGGGGAAGCGATGAATCCTGTTCCCACCTTTGCTATTTTGACATGGACATGTCACTTAACCTTCTGTATATAATTTCTCACATGTAAAGGGGAAAAAGGATATTTATCAGCCAGTCAATGCACAGATGCTGTACTTGTTACAGATTACTAGTGCAGAGACATGCAGAAATCGTAGCTTTAATTACTCTAGTAATTGGAAATGTGAAGGTTTTCTGGAATCTTTGTCAAGAAGAGATGCACTAAATAAGATTGTGGCTTTGTAACCTAGGGCTTCTTGACATAAAATATTTCCACCTGCTTACTTTTATGTCTGAAAAAAGATTGTTATTTCATTTGAAACCAGCAGGGTCTTTGCTTACTGCTGCTAAATACTAATACTTCCTTGAGATTTAATATATTTTACCATTTTGTGAGTATACCTGAATAAAAGCTTCCAAATAATGAGGAATGATGCTAAAAATATGTGCATGGACTCTTTATCACTCTGAGGCTAGACTCAAGAGTTGAGGCACATTCTAAACAGTGTTTCTGACATGTTTAAATGGAGAAGAATAACTGAAAAACAAAAAAACAAAGGAAACTTACTTGACGGAGGAGAAAAATTCATTTCATATGAACAATACTTTGCATTTACAGATGTTAAATTTTATGTGCTGTTTAATCACTTAAATCATTCATTACTGTGAATTTCTTCTTTCTTCAATTAACCCTTCTGAATTAGCTTCAGGTTTTGTTATCCTCAATAACATTTTATCATTTGAAAGTTTTGTCACAAGATCATTTACCTCTTTGTCAAATCCTTTGCGAACGTGTCCTGGCAGATCTCAGACCATTTAAGTAGTGCCCTGCTTGTGGCCCTTATTCTCTGTGAAAACCATCTTTTATTTCTTGTCTTTCAACAGATTTTAATCCAGTCATTGCAGTTAGAGTTAATCTCTAGCAGGCAAAAGAAGTAAGGCTCATGGCTTGTTATTTCCTGCAGCAAGACACATTAGGTGTTGTACTGGCTATAAAATTGCTTGTTATTCCACAAGAGTATAATAAAAAGAACCTGAAAAATAAAATAAAGCTGAGTTCTTGAGGGATCAGAGATAAATGATGCATCCTTTCCAAATCACTCTTTTCCAAGTACTGAATTCACATGATAGCTTCATTAACGTTCATGCAATAATTTGCAGATAGATTCCATCCAAAAAAAGCAAGTTTTGAAGCACTACTAATAATGCAAATTTGATTTTTGCACATTAAAACTGTGATAAAGCCATACTAATTATTTTTAATTATCTCAAGATGAAAATACGTCACTCATGTAAGTAATTATGTAAGTAATTTAAAGCTGATTAAATAATAATGATTCCTTGCTCATTGCCTTCAAAATACTTAGAACCAAATTTCATTTTAAGCAGGATCAAGAAAATAATTACTCGATTCAAACATTAATTACTAATTTTAATCCTAATTCATTAAAAACAGACCTATTTCTTGCAGACTCTGCGGGGCATTAATTGACATTTTGCAAAATGAGTCATTATTTTGGCACAGAGAAGTATTTTTCAGACTGTGCATCACGGCTACCAGAAGGGAGAGCTCCAAGGGAGCGCTGCCTTCCTAGACACAGCAGCCCTGGTTAGCAGCACCTCAGTTCCCTCGTGCAGCTTTGGAAAAGCAGCTGTAGCTGCTGGCACTTGTCATAGTTAGGGAGCTGCTACCTACCTTTAATTATGGGATGCATCAAAGTGGGACTCAAAAATGAATCAGTTTTCCTAATGTTTGAGGAAAGCTATCCTCCAGCAACAGCTCTAGCAAGAGAAATAGGTACCAGGTAGGAAGTGGTTTAGATCAGCATGGAATCATGAGCATCAGCGTGACTGGCTGGACAGCTGGCAAGGGAGGTGACACCTTCTGTGCTTGTTTCTGTGGTTATTCACTAGCTTAAAATGCAGCTCCCAGAGTAGCTGCTGTCATCTGTGGCGTCTTGGCCTGCTTTCTCTGTCCTTAGTGTCTATCTCAAGATCCCATTTTCAACTGTTAATAGGCCAAAGCAGGGGTCTGTTCTCCTTATCTGGTGGGAAGGGTCGAGTATCTGTGTCAGGAAATCCTAGATGCCCGGCCACAGCAAGACCATGGTCGTCCTCCAGTGCTCATCTCCCTTTCTGCAGAGGAGAAGGGGATCTAGTCCATGCTCTCCCATGCTCTCTTTTAACCACAAAACAGAAAAGAACTTAACTATCAAGTTCTCATTCTTCCCGACATTCAAAAGGGGTCTGTTAAGTAATTTTAATAACACAAATATCCAATCAAGTCTGCATCCTGTACGAAATGCCAACAAAATCAGATCCCTAGAGGAATACTGTGGTAAGCATTGCATTCAGTGGGAGAAGACCCATCACTTTGGTCTGGACAGTGTTTTTGAACAGTTTGATTTTTGAGATAGACACAGAGCAGACACCATACCAAGAATACACAGACCAAGCAGTATCACCATATGACAACCGTAATGGCAACACGGATTAGACAGTACAACACAGAACTTGAACAAATTATATTAAGACTTTTATCTCAATGCAAGATACACATGCTTAGTTAAAAATACATAACATGAGGAAAAATATAACATGATAGTACACTAAAATCCCTCAAACCTAGGTGGAGAAAAACCCTCAATTATTCTGTACATATTTTTCTTTTTACAAAACATTTAAAAATGCCAGTCCTATAAACCGATATAAAAATACTACCTCTGGAACATTCTTCTAAAACCATGAGAAGTTCTGCTTCATGCAAAAACATCCTTTACAACTTGTATCATTTAAATATTTCCCTATTTCCCCCTATGGAAATAGGGGTGTTTCAGATTATTTTTACATTGCAGTTCTGATCATTAGCACTTAGTGTTTTATATCTTCAAATCATTTTAAAACTATGAAATAATTCTTGAATACGTTCAGTGGATGGACAAGTGCTTCATGCCCAATGCTGTTTACTGAGAAGAACATTGACAGAAGCCAAGGATTTGCCACAGCCCAGGTGGATTTCTCAAAGTTTAGTACATGGACATGAGATGCCTACTTATCTAGATGTATGCTTTCTCCCTTAAAATGCTATTATTCCAGTCTAGGATGAGACTTTTCCAGTCTAATCTTGCAGGCTGGTCTCTCCTTTACTGATACCATCTTGGGATCTCTTCTCAACATTTGTCTGATGCAATTTCAAATAATTATCTTTAACTTTTGGTGTCCGTAACTGCACACAGTTTCCAGATAGGAGCCACTAGACCTTTGCACAATGGCTTGAATACTTAGCTATATCTCAGTCAAATTACTAACCAAGGTCTTTTTATGATCAATTAACAATAAATATAACAGACTATGGTTTCTTTAGTCTTTAAGCATGTGCTTTAATTTTTGTACTATAAAATTTATTCCCACTCTAATTACTTGCCTTCGAAGTCTTTGGGGTTTTTGTGGGTGTCCTGATTCCCTTCCAGATTGATGGACTCTGCCTCCCAGCTCTGCAGCAGCCCCGACTGCCTAATATCACAGTGGTAAAGGAAACGTTACTTCTAGTTTGTTACAAGGCTGACGCATAAGAAATACCACTTGCAACTGCCACCCAAACCTCGCTCACTCGCACACCTTCTAAACACGCTGCCAGCTTCCAAATTCTCCTTCTCTGTTATTTTTTCCACATGGCAATGGGTCAGATGCTCCAGAACTAGGAGCATTCCCCACTTACAAGGTCCTAGTGAGCTCGATTCTACCTTTGCTTTTAGCCATGGCAAACTTGCAGACCCGATCTTTGCATTTTACGTGCAGTCTGGCTTGTGCATTGCCCTCTTTTTTCCCCACTCGAATCTGTGTTTCAAATTCACGATTTAAACATTGCAGTTTTGGGGCAGCAAAACAGTTTTCTCTCTTTTACGCTGACAGGAAGGCTACAGTGAGGCCACATCTGGAGACAACACTGCACAAACAGGAAAAGTTTCCCTCTTACACTGCCAGGCTGAGCTGATAGCAGCACTTTTCCCTTGCAGTTTAAACTTCTGACCTCTCATAACTGCAAATACCAGAGAGAGCTTAAACTGCTAAATACAACACTAGATAGAGTGCTAAAGGACTGAAGAGCATAACAAAAAAATAAGATCATACCTTCTTTCCTTGTAATATAAACCAGCTTTTAATAATAAAAACTTCTATCACGTTTTTAATGAGAATAACACATACATTTCAACATAAAACAGTGCACAGTGTAAATGCCCTTAATACTCTTCTATGCATCTTTACATGTCTACAAGTACTGCATAAACGGGGGTCAGGATCCTCCTCAGCTCTATAAAACTGCTGCAGTTCCCCTGAGGTCAAGCAGGTTTAGAGAAAGGAAGGATCCCGGCCCTGTGTTCTTCTCTCTTTTGGGTGTTCCTACAGTTTGGATTTTGATAATACTGCGGTTAATTTTAAGTTTTGGATTCTGTACAGAAACATCCATTTCTTCCTCAAACAACAAATGGCAAGAATACCTCTTGCAGAATTAACAAGCAGATCAGAAAAGGCATTGAAGTAACGCTCTGCTGATCTTACCGCATTCAGAAGGGATAATCCAGGCACAAACTCGTGCAGCTGAGAGCTGTTTAGCTACGTGTTCCTGTAACTCCCTGCAAGGGGCTATCATAGGTCAGAGGAAGGCATTTAAAAGTAACAGATTAAACACAAGCAGTTGCTTCCCCAAAATTATTTCAGACTTTGAGTGAAGAAAATTAAGCAGCAAGGTTTGGAATAACCTGCACTGCCAAACTTAACATCAGTGTTTTGTGCTGATTTGTAGATGAAAAACATTAAAAAGCCTTCACAGCCAAATAGAAAGAGTCTAGGTTTAATTCAGTATTTGAAATAGGTGGGGTGTTAATAAAATAAAATTAAACCAGTTAAAAAACAACCAAACATCACAAATAAAAAAAATCCCAAACCTTTATTTTCTAGAATATACATCACTGCAAAGCGCTTCTGGATCTCCTAACAATAAACTATTTTGAATTAGACCATGGAGAAACAGCAGAATAAGTTCCCATACACCCTTGTACTTCTGTCACCTGCTACGACTGAAATAGGTTAGGGATGGGTGTTCATGTTAAGGCACTCACTTCCAAAAGAACATTATTTCTGTCCTGAGACTGCTGACCTGTTGCAATTAGTTTCAGACAGTAATCTGGAAAAAAAATTACTGTGCTTAGGATAATACTGACAGGATGGAGAACATTTTTCAAACAAGAAAAAATAAAGTACATTATATACATGATTCCTTTTTTTTTCTTTTAACTTAAAAGCATCCCTAATACATCTTAATAACTGTATTAAAGACTACTTAAATATTGAAAGATTTTAAATAATGTATTTTTTTTTCAGTAAACTGGGAGTAGCTGTGTAGTTGCCAGCATATTGGTCCCACTTTAAACAATATAATTTTTATTAAATCTTGTATATATAATAACATGATCCAAAACACATATTCCACTCCACATAAATAAGTATAGGGTTTTTTTTCTGACCTGTTTTAAAAACTACATCTGTTCAAATAATCAGATTATAAGACTGCAATTTACCTTTGTAATGTTTCCTTTAAAATCCTTCACTCAGAATCTCTCCTCTTAAATATTACTGTATTTCCAGAGTACATAAAAGGGTATTAGTAAAAAGAGTTAATCCAAAACCTGAAAGCTACAGTAAGTAAAATGAAGTATGGTAAAAAGTATTATGGAATGTACACTCTGCAGCATAGAGAGATTGGTTCTCGTTGGGCCAAAGTGGAAAATGACTCCAGAAGAAATTCTTTATGTTCACATCTGAATATACTATAGGTTGTGCTATTCATTGTTCGAAAGTGCAGGTCAGTACATTAAAAAGTGGTGTTTGGAAGCTACTTCTCAAGGCCACTGACCAAAACTATGCTGACAAGTAAATGGATGCCAGGTGCAGTACAGGGAGAGAGATATGCTTCATTCTGGATTTTGTGACCAATCCAGATCTTGAAGTCCACAACTTGCAGGTGGCAGCACAAACAAGTCATCAGTAAAACTTGATGTAGAATTGCCGTCTTTCTAGGCATCTGGCAAACGGCAGTAATGTCCATCCTACCTCTGTGGTATTTCTTTCAAGAATTTCCTCAACAAATCAAAGAAATACAAGAATTCCTGTATGTGCCACAAGGGTTCAAAGGCAGATTGTTGGTGCCTGGTTCAACAGGTTCTTCTCCTACTAAAATGAAGCACCAACTCTTCCTCTCTTGATTCAACACCATCAGTGTCAGTTAGCAGGAGTCCTCAGACAGGGCTGCTCTTTGAATGCGTTAATGATGCCATGATTTGGTGTCTCTTTCACTTTTATAAATCCCCATCTGTAGGTGGCTGGCACAACCTGTAGAGTCTTAAAGGCAGATCAAGAGTACAGCAATAAATATCTTAATAATGATAATATAAAGTAAAAGCATAAAGTAAAAATGTGTGAAATCTGTGCTAGCGAATACACCTGCAGCTTATGGAGGGATGGCACAACTACTGATCTTTGCTGCTGCTTATTCTTATAAGCCAGAACATTTTGTCTTCATGTGAACAATGTTACTAGCAAGAATAGAAGCAAAAGTTTTTCTGATAATTTATATAGATGGGTTGCACACCTAAATCATGACAACTTGTTCCCACTATCATATGAAAATGCTTTGTTATAGTTTATTAAAAATATTCTCTTTTCTGATATATAAAGTTGGAGGAAATAAGCTAAAGAGATGCTTTTCTTAGTAATAAAGGTATTCAAGAAATTTCCTGCAGAGAAAGACGATGAACATCCCCAGCTCCCATTAGATGCAATAATATTCAGAAATGTACAGTACTTCTCAAAGCTGTATTCTAGATAAAAACAGCAGACATAACCCTTGGCAATAGATCTTTTAAAAAGATGTATCAGTATATGGGTACTCTGACCTGAAAGGCTTTCTCTTAAATCTGCTTTTCCATAAATAACTGTCAGACAGGCTGAAATACCCAGTAGGGCTACAGCCCAGAGTATTAGTTTTATGAATTATCTTTGCACAGATGCAGCTAGATGTGCCATTCAGGAACTTTCCTTTCTCAGCATCCTGCAGTTGGCTGTCAACCATTAGCTTACCCAAATCACTGTCCAAAGTCATAGCAACTGTCCAAAAAAGATCCTTCTGCCCATTCGGCTATGTCTTATCTAGAAAATTGCAGAAGCCTTTTTAAAAGTTAGTGCCCTGCCCAGCATTAGGAGCTAAGCTCTGTAAGCTGCACAGTGCTTTGTTTCGCACAGTGCAGAACAGCAGGGTTTTTTTTTTCCCCTCTTTTCCTCTGTTGCTCCTAAGAGCTCCTTGGTTCTTACAGGAACTCCATAATTGGCACAGCAGCATTAAACCAGCACTCAGATAAAATGCACAGCACAAAACAACCTACCGGGGTGCACACTGTGGCATTTGGTCCATCACTTTGAGATTCTTGGCAGAGATTTCAACCCTTGGTCCCTGAGGAAAGAGACAATTTATAGCACTGACGATATCGATAAAGCAGCTGATTCTTAGGGGAAAATAGTCTAATGAGAATATGGTCTTTATTTGAGAATCCATTAACTACTTCTAGGAGATTTGAAATCCATTGGGTGGATACATTAGTCATCTGTGTTTACTTAAAGATGGAATTAATCCCAAAGCACTTTACAAGCACTACTGACTAGCACTAGGGAATTTCTACAATTTAACGCTGTGTGATCAGGATCTTATTTTCTTCTATATACCAAAACTGCCTTAAATATGCTGCATAGCCTCTATTTCCTAACTATCAAGGCCTGCAGTTTAAATAATGGACATTGACTAACAGATTTTAAGTGCTGCATTGGCTGTATACGCATAAGTTTGTTTCCACTGAATGTATGTGTAGCTGTTCATACATTACTACCTACTCGGCTCTCTGGGTTTGTAGAGCACAAAACGGTGTCACAGAGAAACAAACTGGTGTTTGTACAGTGATGCTACTGCAATAAAAACGGTGCAACGCAGCAGCCACAGCGACCCAAATACTCACTTGTTTTCGCATGATGTCTGTAGCCTGCATGATGCACTTGGGTAACAGCCCATGGCTTCGAGCCAGGATGGCTGCCTGCTCCAGGGACACGCTCAACGTACTCCTGCACACGGGAGTAAGGAGGATTAAATCAAAACCATATTTTGAAATGTGCAAATATATATATGAAGACCTTGCAGGATACACCTGAGATACAGAACCTCTATTAGCCACTGTTTTTATACTTACTACTTATCTTTTTCACTTTTAAAACTATGCGAGTTCAGTCGCCTACTCCTGTCTCCTTGCACTGAGATACTGCAATTGTTGGAGTCTCTTACATGGATACCCCAAGGTTGTTTTGCTGCTCTTCTGCACTGATTCATCCACAGATATTCACAAATTAACCTATTTATACTCACTGGTGTTGAGCTACTGGGAGAATAGTGGAGCGAGCCCAATCAAACCTTGCATACACCAAGACTATAAAGGTATTTAGGAGCAACTTCCTAGATTTTCAGTGTATGCTTGAAGATGGGGTTGACTGAAAGTTGTATGCAATGAGCTTGCTCAGTCAATTGCATTGGTAGATCCTATTAGGATTAATATTAACTGTTTGAAGTGTTAAAAGTTACAACATACCCTAAAATAAAAAGGGCAGCAGATTTGGGTCCTTACAGGAAATGAGTGCAGCATCCTTCTTCAGTATCTACTATCCTATTGCTTAGAACAGAATGAATATATTGCTCACATTTCCAGACAGGAAAATAAATCCTCCTCTCAACAACATTATGTGGATAGGTCAAATCTCACCTCTGCATCCCAGTGCCACACATAGTGATCTGACAGGCTCCAAGCCGGTAACAGAGCTCTGAGGATATGGGCAGCAGCCCGGCTCCCGAGATATTGCTGCCAGAATACCCTGACTGGGTGGGTTTGGCAGTAATAAAACACTTCATTAGCCTGCAGAGCTCATCCATTGCATTAATGGGACGAATAAGCTAAACAAAGTAATAATAACAAACATGTATCAGTGGCATATTTACTCCATCATTTATAAAGATATTTACAGTACTTTATGTCTAAGCACAATACCTTTAATCTATTCAAAACAACAATATAGAATATATATGAACTTTGGAAGTAAAAAAATACAAATGATGACTGAGCTTAGGGAATTTTTTTCAAATGATGACAAACCACAGGGAGTTTATAATGAATATCACTATTACGAAGATAATCTCGACTTTATTGCAATAGTACTTATGTCTACCTTTCATGCACATATTCACATATATCACCTGCCCCAGTTAGACAGAATACCTTTAGATGAGATAGTGGGAATCACATTCACTTCTAGACAAAAGAACAGTGTCAGGTATCACAGAAATTCAGATTACTTTTTTTTAGGGCTGGGAACATTTTTAAATTACTTCCAAGTTTGCACAAGTCTTGCACGTGAGGGGCCTGTCTCACAGCTGGAATTGTTAAGACTAATTCATGCAGAAACAAAAACAAGGTTTTATACCTGGTCAATCTTCACTGCTGTAGTATTGGAATCAGTGGGCAAATTTGACCTCTCTAAGTAAAATGTCCTGCATAAAAGCCAGTAAGAAGAATATTAGCTGCTGACTGTCATTTTAAACACACATATGTATAACTACTTTTTATAAAAATGCTATGATAAATCTAGTTGTTCAAGAGCCGCTTTCTTATTGAAAAGCCCTTGGATTGTAGTAATTTACAGAATCTGTATTGAAATTTTCAACCTCTCTCCCCTCTTTCATGTAGTTTTAACTGTGCTTAAAACTCAGAAGTCAAATTAGATGAGAATTTGTTCCCATGCAGTGCACTGCTTCAGAATGAGCTTAACTGTGGGAAGAAAATTAAGAGGTTTCCCACGCAGTGAGGTTCTCAAAGAAAAATATTTGTAGAAAACATTAAATCATCGAAAAAGAGATCTCTCTTCCATTTATTTTAAGATCTTTTGCCATTGAAAATCTTTCAAGGTAAAGGGGAAGATTTAAATACCTGAGTTTACGGTAATATTGTTGCACTTTTTCAAGCGAGACACCATTAATTTGCTGAGGAAGTTCTTCTAGAGATGATCCAGCTTGTTGTGATTGCCCCTCCATACTCTCCAGAGCTGAGGAAGAAAACATTTTATTCAACTTTCTTTTCCTTTCCTTTCTTTTCCTTTTTTAATGTACTTGTTTATATCATCAGCTGCTCAGCAAATGACGATCAGGTCAGGTCAAGGTTGACTCTGTTATTGCCTAAACTGATGCATTTGCCCATATGGGCAAATTGCCCATATTGGACTGGTAGTATCATAAAGGTGAACTTCAGAGAAAGCAGTATGACCTCCCAGCAATTCATCCCTTGAACATCCCCACCTCCAGCACTAATGACAGTGTGAACATTTGCTTATTATTTAAATGTTAGCCATTGATGTTTAATTTTCAGCTCCCAGAGGATTCTGTCATGATATATGCTTTCACAAACATTTGTCTATACCCTGGGAACCCAGGAGATACTGTATTAGAGCAGACCATTCATCTAGTCCAACAGAATGTCTATGACTATGACCTGAACCTTTATGGGAAGGCATAAAAAGAAATTCAAAGGCAGATCTTTTTCTCATGACTGCATCTAACTTCTAGCATTTCTCATATCTTTACAGAATAGAAACCTCTGTTTAAATAAGTTTGCGTCTGCAATATGATAGGAACTTCATTGTTATTTTTTAGTTTGCAACTTTCGACCTCATCAGTTAGGCTATTTTAGTAGATACCTTTTGTAAAGAGCACCGTGTGTAGTTTCAAGCTTCCCCCATTCTGGAATCGAGAGGGCAGTTTGGAGAAGTAGTAGCTGTCAAGATAAAAGATAACCTTCAAGGCCTGACGACTTCCTTCGATGTGGTAGAAGACATGATTATCTGGAGAAATAAAGATAACAACACTTGCTGCTTTACCAGAACAGGAAAGATATGAAAACACTGCTGTCCACGTTTGTCAGATCATCTAACAACTTTTCACATCAATGCCACTATGTGAGAGTCTATATTTGGAGAAAACAGATTCTGAAAGACTCTGCTTACAAAGGCCTAGCTAGCATGACCTGACCTGATGTGTGATGCTACTGCAGCAAACATAGTTAATCAGCAAAATCCCATCAGATTCCATATCAACTTATAGTCAGTAAGTGTAAAGAGACGCAGGGTGGCATGGAGGACACAGGAGGCTGAGAAGGGACAATCCCTCTGCTTCAGAGAGAGGCTGATGAAGTACAAACATCTATCAGGAACTGCCCATCATTTGTCACATCTCTCCACATGCACAATCCTGTCAGCTGGCACAGACCACAGTTCAAGATCACTGACTGTGTCACCAGCATCCTGTCCTGTCCTGTCAATCCTGCTTTGCTGTGTGCACAAACTGGAAGCTGAGGGAACACAACAGTGCTTCAGTGAAGCTGCTTAGTACTGACATGACAGGCACGGACACGGTCTGACAGATTTATCATTGTCGAGGTTGTTAACCCTTAATACAAACAAGAAAAGAGCTTCAAATAACTGCAAATACTCACTTGCTACAAGACTTTCATCCATCTGCTTGAAATAAAAGGCAACTTTGTCCAGTTCAGTCAGAGTGACCTGGATGTCCTCTAGCATGGTACGCTCCTCCTTCTATAGGGCACGGGAACAGACACAAATAGGTTGGCATCCAGCAGAAAGAGATGGGAGGCAGGACAGTGTAGTCACCCTAAGTTTCTTGATTCAAGAAACTGAGAGCAAAATATGCAGCTCTCCATTAACTGCTTCCCAGACAAGTAGATACTGATGGCTCTGTCACGGCGTGCTATGAGCTCCACTACCCTTTGCTTAGATGCTATTTGATGGAATTGGCAGGCAGCAGAGAGGTTTAAAGACTGAATAAGTTTAAAGAAATTCCCTTCTCTAAACTTTACCTGTGTCCACAAATGTGAAAAACAGCATAAAAAGCCCACCAGTTACTGTGAATAAAAGCCATCTAATGTGAAGGAATAATATAGTTGCTTACATATATATTTTGGATTATATTAGAAAACACTCTTTCTTTAAAAAACTGCAAAAAATATTTTCTTTAAGCGTCAGAGCTATTTTCCTTTTCGATGCTTAGGCTCAAATTACAGAGCAGCTGTTGGTGTGTTAACAAAAGCCCAGAATTCCACATGGTTTGAAACTCCAGAAACACTCTGCACTTTTTGCCTACTTGTTGAAATCCATTTCTTCCACCAGAAGAGGGCAGAAGACACACGCTTCACCAGCAATGGAGCACTAAATCCTCCACACATGGATAACAAAATACCAAGGCAAAGGGACAGGGCCCTGTTGACTGCGGTCCAGTGCTTGTGAGGAAATGAAAATGATGGGACAAGCAGTGCTGGGGCATGGCTGGGAGCAGCAAGGCTCTCCTGAGGCTGCCGTATGGTCTAAACACTACGGTCTAAACACGCTGCTACACGAAAGGGCTTGGGCTGAGCCGTGAGTGGGAAGAGATGGATACAGGTGAATGTGAAGAGGCCCCCAGCTCCTCTCCTTACCACAGCAGGGGAGAGCAGGGACTGGTAGTTGAGCAGAACGCCAGTGGCTGCTATCTGTTCCAGCCACTTTCTGCTGGCATCTCGGCTGCTCTCTTCGTATTCCCCGTTGTTGTTGTAGTGATAGTTGAGAGCAGCCAGTAACTGCTCGGAAAAGGTGCAAATCGCAGCCACGAGGGACTGACAGAAGATGGCGTCACGTCTCAGCTGCAGCTCAGTATCTGCCAGAAAAGGAAAGAGAAGCACAGAAGTTGGGAGGGGTTATTTGCTTCTCATCACACTGCCAAGAGGCAGCTTGTCTGTGTGCATGGCCTTTGGCTTCCGCAGTGCTTTTGTGCAGACTTTGCAGATAACTCCTTGCTGTGACCTGGGTGCAGAGGCAAACATGGCAAAGCTGGGGAATATGCATGTCTGAAAAATTTCCAGTTGACTCATCCGCTTATTTTCCCTCTCCCATCTGCATGTTCATTCTTCTGATTGGGAAGAGCTGTGTACGTGTCCCCGTGACTCTTTAATGCCCTATCTGGACTGGTTCTCTCCTTTTCATGTTTACAGAAGCAAGAGAATTCATGAAAGAGGGTCTCTGCCATTACTTCTCTCCAGGGCTATTAGAGATTCATCTTTCCCCTCTCCTCCATCTGTATTTTGTGGGCTTCCCATATGCTTAATGCATTAACTGGACTTGTCCATACGGTACCAATTGGTTTATGTTTCCTGGGAGAATTTTCCCCTGTGTTAACTTTGCTTCCAGCCAGCCTGCCAGGCAGCCACATGCTGGTCAAATCAGTCCCGTCACACTTAAGGGGATTGAGGGCCAAAGAGGCACATGAATAAGTGAAGAGCTACTTCCCAAGCACCCTGGGCTCCTCCAGACGGCGCTGGGGTACTGGCCAAGGCTGTGTTCCCTCAGAGGCTTTCAAGGTTTGGATTCTTTTTGTGAAGCACTGAGCACAATAGCCTGACTCCAGGCCCTGGGCCATATCCCTAGCCTGAGGACAAGCGCCCTCCGTACTGCTGGAAGTAGGACGAAAAACACGGAGACCTGCCCTCAAAAAGAGGGAATCCCTGGTGCCACAAACCTGGTGCAAACAGTTTGAGGCCATCTGCTCCACTGTTCTTTTCAGCTTATGTTCACAAAAATGTTGCATGAGACAGGCACAGATACAGGCTTAAGGGATCACTGCCTCTGCTGTCACCTAAAACAACCTTTCAGAGGTTGCTGAGAGTAGACTAGAGGTTGCATGAGACTGATAACAGAGAGGTTTGGACAGACTTGTAGGCCAATATTAGCAGCAGCAAAGAGCTGATTTAGAGTCATGATAATTTTATGATTGTTCTATGAAGACTTGAGAATCAAGTCTGGCACAGTTAAATAGTGACAAACTATCTTAGTTATTTATTACCTCATTTGCAACCAAAAATACACCAAGTAGATGTTTCAATTGCAAAAATGCCTGCACATTCACACCAAGAAAAGATTAGTCAGTTGATCTGTCAGTACAATGTTTTGTGCTTGGTAACACACCAACAATATTCACCATGCATGTAGGTGCTGCCTGCATGTTTAGAAGCTCCTGGCTATAGCTTCAGTACCCACAATCCCAACACCTAATGTGCCTGCTTTGTTTGGAAAGATGACAGGATCTGTTACAGCCTTACGGAAAGTTGTGCAATAGGTCTCATTTTTGTTGCATGTCCTAATCACAGCAGGAAACAGCACAGGCCATCTGGGAATGGGGTTTGTACAAAAGGAAAGAGATGAAGACAGGAAAAAGAAAATGGTGCTTGTGCAACAGAACCACTTTCCAGGTGACACAGCAGCCTGAACTGAAACATGTAAACTGAAGAACAGATGACAAATGCGTGACAGGTTGTCCTAGGTGAGGAACACAAGAAATATTAGCCTAAAATGCCAGCAGAAAAGTTAAATGCTCAGGAGAGATACTGTCAGATGTATGCACGAGCACGTAAAGCTGTAAATACCAGGGACCTCTGTATATATAATAATATTTTGCACTAATATACACAATTAAAACTTACCGGTAGATTTCAACAAGGCTAAAAGTAGCTGATTCTTGCCATCTAAAGAAGAAAAGAGAAGGAAAGCTCTAGTCAACATGATACTGAGGTAGATTCAATTGCATTTGTTTAACAGTCTCCTCATTCCCCACACTCACTTCTTCTGCTCACCTCTCTGCATTGGCCATTTCTGTTTATTCTACTAGATCTTACAGTCTATCTTATGCTCCATTAAATACCATGAATTACTGTAAGCAAATTGCACATGTAGCTGAATCCCCAAGGAAGTGACTTCTGTCCAGTACTTTGCACTCAAATGTAAACATGATCTGATCCAGCCAGCTCTTCCTGTTCAGCAGATTGTTCAGCACTGTGTAGGACATTGCAGTAGCTGAATAACATTTTAGAATAAACCAGCCACTCTCACTAGCCTGTCTGAATGAACTTAGGAGTCAAAATAAGGGAACGAAAACTCTTTGCAATCACTTCGTGCTTAGGTGAGATGCTACCACACAGCACTGGAACTCTGCATACAGTTACTTGTTTTACCCGGTTTTCTTTTGAATCCAGTAGTCAGTAGCCTTATCACATAATGAGATAAAGTGAATGACTAGACCTGATGGCATAAGGGCTATCTTTTCTCCCAGAAGTTCATAACAAACCTTTCCCTAATTCACAGACCTTCCACGTGTTTTTGTATGATTTCAACAAGGTTTTTGATGCGCAGTGGGAGGTTCCATGGATCTTCTTGAATACTGGCTTGAATATTATTCCGACACCTAACTGTTGTCTCTTCCTTCTGTTTAAATTCTGGAAAAAAAGGAGTTAGACATTAAGAAATTGCCACATAGCTGAGAACAGCTTATTAGTTATAATCTGCTCGCAAATACAAGGAGAGATACAGCATTGATAGAAACAACTCTGAAAGAATAAGTTTCTTAATCAGATCTAATACAGAAAAGAAAGACTTTTGCTATAGTCCCATGCTCAGCAGTCTCCTAGCACTGTTTTCAGTATTGTGGACTAGAAATTATGTGCATAGGTCATGTGCACAGGGAAGGGGAGTTCTCCACTGCTCACAAAGCACTGAATTCCCTTCTCTTTTCTGTGTCTCTTATGTACAGACAGTTGCATTTAGAGTCTCTGGCTGAGCATAAGGAGACCAACTTTTTACTTGCAACTGTCGCATTTGATAACACTAATAAGAAATTATGAAATACTTAGCTTTTCTTTCATCTGATGGAAGCTAATTATTTGATTACACAGGACAGTTAGCTAATTAGCTAAGCCAAATGTCTCATCACTGGTGGTAAAACACATAAACAGACAAATGCCAAAAACCTGCCCCTGACCAGGAATGGGATAGTGTTCAAACACCCATCAGAAAGGTGCCTGCTGCAGCTCAGGAGTTGCTTTAGTCCAGGACTGCAGCTGAATGCAGGGCTTGTCTGCTCCCTACTGTGATGATTGTGGGATCATCAGCTAACTTCAGTTAGCTAAAGGACTTACTGGAATTTATCTAGTCACAATAAATAAGACTGCTGACGTAAAATAAAATAAAGTGGACACACAGTGTCTGCTAATTTCTGGAAGAAGAAAAAAAATATCTTTTAGATCTTGCCACTGTACCTAAAAATAGAGCCCATGAAGGGACAGGGCACCCATGACTCCAACAGCCCAAGTAGAGCAGAGAGAGGGAAATAGTTCAGATTTCAATTGAGAAATCAAATGCAGAAAAAATATTCAGAAAAAAAAAGTCCTGTGTATTGTAGATAGAGAAGAAACCACATCCTGGGTCTTAAAACCATTATGACCAAAGTCTCACCATGTTCTCTGAGGGAAAAACAAAACAAAGCAAAACAAAATCCCAGTATCTTTTGTTTGCTGTCTATAGGATTCATCTTTCAAAATGAATGTCATGTGAGGATGAGTTTACTCTGGCAATTGCCCATATCTGAGGAATAGCAGAATAATTCATCAAGCAAACTCCGGCAGAATATTTTGGTGCCTCACACATCTACAGTGATCAGTTCCTCATCAGTTTATCAAGAGTGTTTATGTTCCTTGAATCTGACCTCTCTCTCCCTTGTACCTTTTGAGATGTGTGTCTATCAAAAAATGATTTGAAGATACATTAAAGTACTACGAGAATTCAGAAAAATTATATAACTAAATTACTAAACCATATTACTAAATACAACCAATGTTTTTATTTACCTTGCAAACTGTGGTCCATTGGAAAGTGCTTGGTTTCTTCAAAGGCCTTACTTATTATTGGTCCTTTCAGAAGTGCGTTGATTGCATCAACCTACAACAGGAATATTGTCAGTCAGTGCTAGTGAGACTTGCAGAAGAAAATTTGGACAGAACTATCGTGGGAAAATGCAAAAGCCGTGACACTACTCGATTTGGGAGTGATTCATAAGCATCCCTCCATTAGCAAACAGTGTTAAGCTATTTCAACCGGGAACTCACATATTTTGCATAGACAAATAATGACCCACATGTTGAAGACATCAAAAGCAATACAAAATAATTCAGCTGATCCTATACATCTATACACATTTGACTGCTAAATTGGTACACTCTCCTAGTACCCATATATAAGTCCCAGCCTGATCACACAAGGATACTTTGTGACAGTCACTTTATTGTCTCTTTCGTTTTCTTCAAAGCTTTTATTCTCCTTAAACTAACGCATTATATAAGGTGTCAATCCCACCTTAATCACACAAGGGCATTTGAATGTAGATTAAATTGCTTTCTCAAGCTTTCTTGAGTAAACAGTAAACTGTTTACTTGCATTGTACTCCAAAATCTTAATAGATTGCTTTCTCTCAAAATACAATTTTAAAAGTCTGATACTTCTGATCTTGTCTCGACACTGATAAAGAACATGAATTTCAGTATATTAATAATGGTGTACACACCTGGTTAAAGAGATGTTCCAGACAGCCATGGAGTTTGTCTTGCTTATCTAAAGGAATCCTCATATCATTGGGAAGTTCATCCCCTAAATAAAGGGGAAGATGGAACATTAAGTGTGATGAGGCCATGGCACAAGCCTTCGCACTGGAGTGGATGAAAAATGACTGCTGAAGACAAAATGGTAACTCAAGAGCTTTTTCTATAACTAAGACATCAAAATATTCATGATTCTTCATATTATGCAAATGTCCAAAATGTAAATAAGCTTATCTCTGTCTAATACCTATTCTGTATTCCAGATCTATTGTGATTCAAGTGAAAAGGAATATACACATATATCCTCATATTTTGGAATTAGTTTTGAGGAAACTACCTTGGCAACATACAAGTGCACAAAACTAGCAAAGAACCTACTACAGGGTCTGGTATGAGACGTATGTGTTTTTCCTTTGCATATACTCACCTGATCCCATCTCATCGCTGCCTAAATAAGAGCTATTGCTCCGGACACTGGTGTAGGACAACACTGAATCCCGGTTACTGTTACATTCACTAGAAACAAAAGCAAAGAAGGTGTTTAAAAAAAAGAGCTGTCCTGAGGCCCAGTCTCTAATACATCACCATTCTGTTTGTACTAACACTGCAATTGCCAAAGCAAACTCTCCTGGGAAGACAGTACAAGAGAAAACCCAGTTAAATGCAGTACACGAGGCCTCATGGGCGGGAACCGTAGGACGATGCCTTTTTTTCCCATTTGTAATGACCACTCAGTGCTTAATGTATTGCCTGGATCCTATAAAGAACAAAAATGAACTTCCCACCACAGACCTCATTTGGACTGTGTCATTAAACATGCTCTAGAAAAGCAGACTAAGAGAAGAATAATTTTACTTTATAAAATTGAACCTCAGCAGAACCCAGCGTTAGCTGCCAGGTCTCAGGATATCACATCATCCAATTTCAGCATATGTTGAGGCTGCACTAGCACAGATAACAGACAAGATGGCCAGCTAAAGAATCCCTACCGTTGGAGAACCTGGCATGACAGACTCCACTGCTTCAGGGAGCAGAAAACTCACTTTCATTGGCTTCACATGAGTGCTGGCTCCACACATGGAAAAATCTAGCCTCAATCTCCTCTGTTTATAGTTCAGTTTACATTAACCATAATTTAATAAAGCTTATTAAAAAGCTACAGATTTCAGACTGCCCCCTTCCAGGTAAATGACACACTGTTTTTAATGGTACAAGCCCAAGCTAACACCTACAAGATTCTCCATAAAGATTGGCAATTCTTCTATTTTTATTTTGGACTTATGTGAGGAAAATAAGTAAAAGTAATTAAAGAAATGCCAGGTCCCTCACCTGGGTCCTTCTCTATCTCTTCCCTGGCATTTGTCTTTTCTTCCTAGGTCCTTCTCTACCCTATTATTAAAGGCTTTTTTTTTTTTTAAAGGAAACTTAGGGTGACTGCATTACAGCACAAATTCTTATGAAATCTGAATGACACCTCTAACGATCTGTGAGAAAAGAACGATACAAACAACACATTTTCTTATCTGCAATTTGCCTGTTCTTGGAGCTCCTCAGTGATAGTTTTTCAGATCAAAAACTACCAAAACACAGTTTATTCCCATTTGAACTATAATCTGTAATTTGTTCTTAATTTTCTGCCTGTCTATTACTCAGAAAACTATTTCTCATCTTGACTATTTGTGTAGAATTGCGGAACAAGTGACAGACACGCAGATTGCTGGTTTTGATCTTATTTTGTTACACAGATTAGCTTCGATTACAGAACACTTTCAAAGTGGTCGGTGTTGGGAAATGACATTCCCATTAACAAAGAAGGAAATACTTCACATTTCAGTAAAACAGCTCCAGAGCACACAAGCAGATTTAAATCTGTAAAAACAGACAGATGTCACAGATCTCAACATATTAAGTGCTGGCAGTTTCTATACCAAATTGGTATCTGCCCTCCTTGGAGATGTTCAGGATTTAGCTGGATAACACCATAAGCAATTTTCGATGAGGAGATTGGGCCACAGAAGCTCCAGAGGCTCCATCCAACCCAAATTATCCTGTCATTTCTACAGTTCTGCATAAATGTTACCCTCATTTTAGTATCAATATAAAAACAAACAAGCCACCACCAGGTAAAGATTCAAACCTGCTGCATGGAAGTTTCAAAGACATATTATTCATTTAAAATCACTCTAATGCTCATAACTCTCTGAAGCAGGTCCTTATATATAGGAAAAGTCATGCTATGAATGTTAAAATGACCTGTTTAAGAATGCAAAATAGCCATGGTCAGATTTGATCACAACTTCTTGTTTCGTTCTTCCAAAGTTCACTTTTCAACTGTTTCCTCACAAGAAACACAGACTTGGAGTGTGTGAGATTTTCTTTGGTAGCAAACATACCAGGAGAGGCACAGTCAATCAAGTCTCAAAAACAAGGTTTTGAGACACCTGTATAAATATTTGCATTTGTGGTTTCAAAGGTCCATTAAAAATAAAGAACTGGATGTCCATTTCTCTTTCTCAGTATCTTAGACTTCTGGGAAAATTGTTTGCAGACTTGAATGGAAAAGTCCCTTTACAATAGCAACTATTATAAGATCAAGCAGTCTGCAAACCCTGCTGAGTTTCTGTGGTTCCCAATTATATGGATTAGAAGGGTAAAGTCACATTAGACTATACTATGTTAAGATATTTAGTGTTCTGAATGTCTTGGTATTGTGGCATTGTTGTAAAACAAGATTTTTTAGCTGCATATATCTCCATGGCAATAAATGCAGTGAAATAATTATAGCTAGTTACCACTTTACTAAGTGAAAGTATTTTGACCTGAAAATAACATTGTTATTAGAAAGAATAAGAAGATTCCTAGTAACAGAAAAGCCCTTAAAAATAATAACAGGCATGCAGAAATACTAATAACAGGCACTTTTGAGAAGCCTGGATGTTCTCAAATCCAAAGACAGCACCATTGCTCCTCAGTGCAGAGGCACAGGGAGTGGTTACTCCACGGCACTGCACCAGTGGCACGCTTGTGTCAAGGCTGACCATTCGGAGCTCTTTGTTTGCTTCTCAGGCAATACAACCTTCAAAAATCTGTTCTCATTGAGAGAAAATGGAGTCCAGCTGGTAAACCCTTGAGAAATGCACCACATTCATGTACATGCAACACATTTCGGAAATTTCAGACATTTTAGTCATACAAGATACATCTACAGATGTAAACAATTGGTAATGTGCTCCAAGAAAAAAATCCTGGTCTATAATTTGTCATCTACTGCTATAACACTGAGACAAAATGAGGCAGAGAAAGAAGATGCAGAGTTGCAGGTACTACTGCATAACTTTAGCAAGAGTTCACGTGACAATTTTGTGACTTGTGGCAAGGGAAACCAGCTATTACTAATCCATACCTGGAATAGAACTTCAAAATACTGCTTAGTAAGATGAAATAGACACATCTATCTCTGGACTAACCTGTAAGAGTCTCTGAAACTCATTGTGTCATGCCCAGAGTCTTCTTGGTCCTCCTCAGAGACTTTGAAGCAAACCTTCTTGATGCCACCATGCTCAGCTTTGTCGGTATCACTCTCTTCTGTTCCCAGGGAAGGTGGAGATGCTTCCTCTGTGGATGGAGGCTCACATGCACCACCCTCGGTAGGTTCTGTTATGGTGGACAAAAGTCTGCAAAAGTGAAGCACACTGCTCTCAGGGACTGGCTGGGTAGCCTCAGAAAACAGGTATCATGGCTATGACTGCAATTCAGTTCTGTGAATCAAAAGCAAACTTGTCATTATAGACTCTGTACAGTCTACACCTTTGTAAATTTATAAAACAGCAATTTTCTAGCTGCACATAGCTGTAAGTGTAATATTGAACTTGGCTAAGAGCATAAAGCTATGACTCATTTATGCACACAAAATTGATCTAATCCCCCTCTTGCCTCAAAACAAAATCAAAATCTCCCCAAATCTGACCTTTCCATGTCATAGTTTTCCTTGTTATTCACCTCTACTCCCATCGTACTGTTGTCTCTTTCCACTCCTCTAATATACATGAAGAAATATGGTGGCTCTTGAATTCAGGTAGTTTTAGGAGCAAATGACAATTATAAACACACCAGGGGATGAGCAGAGGAGGAGATTTGACATTTCACAAGGAGCAAACAAGGAGCAGCAAGGTAAGCGTGGGCAATGGGCAAGCCTGAGCGTAGCGATTGCTGCTGAAAGGCACAAGGTATTTTCCAGGGGTAAAACCTCCATTTTGTAAGAATTGCTCTCTGCAGTGCACACTGGATTCTGTACTCACTTATTTATCTGAATGACATATTGCTTCATTTCCTTCACTGCAATGTCAAGTTTGTTAAAGAGGTGCAAGTAGGAGTCCTGTATTTCCCGGTCTTCCTGTTTCAGCAGAAAACTGAGTCCCCTCTCTTCCTGACTTGTTCCTCCATTCTGCTGGCCAAAGCTACCATCAAGGTCTCCATCTTCAGGGGCCAGACATCTCCAGGACGGTGCAGCCATCGTGGTGATACAATGCTGAGTGTTTGAGACTGGATTTAAGGTACCTAATAAACATTAAAGTTCTAGTTAGTTTTCTATATATAAAAATGGAACTACAGATTCATTTATTAGAAAAAAAGTAGTGGCAACTACCCTTTTTGATTAGTAAAAAGATACAATTTCTATGAAGCTAATACTAGTAGGATTTGAAAATTAATTAGCACCTTGTTCAGGATCAAGACCAATAATAGAAGGTTTCCGTCCAATGCGAATGCTGAACGACCTCCCTGCTGAGGTAGTGTTTTTGGGGTATGACACCTCCATGAGGTTAATATGGCAGTTGGTGGGGCAGAAATCCATGCTGTTAAGGGAATG
The DNA here is from genome assembly GCA_032353885.1 of Nothura maculosa. NCBI lineage: Eukaryota > Metazoa > Chordata > Aves > Tinamiformes > Tinamidae > Nothura > Nothura maculosa. Next base: position 365,107 of record JAUBOD010000174.1, read on the forward strand.
TGGTTCCATGATGGCTTGTTTGAAGGCTGGGCTCACCTTTGTCTTCAATTCATCTGCAAACTAGGAGAAATAAAGTAGTGCTACTTCACTTGCAAAATTTATGATGCCACATAGACAATCCTTTTTCCTTCCTGCTGTATCCTACTCCAGATCATACGATTTCTACTGCAGCTAAAATAATATTTTCAAAAAAAAAAAGAGCTTCTTGTATTTTATTCACTCATAAGGTGGAGATGGACCTGCAATAATGTGTTCCAACTCAGCTCTGACAAGCTGAAGGAGTGCTTTACAAACAAGTTCCTTTTCCCTCACAACTTCCAATCTAATTAACTTGCAGAGCTCTCCATGTCACTAGGACACCTACCTCTGAAGCAGGTCAGGTTCATAAATAAAGAATAGCAAGAGCATCAGTAACCACCATGCAGCATTGCCTCAAGATTTCTCCCATAACTAGTAACGTACCTCTTGGTAGTTTGCGAGCCTTCTGCTAATGTTTTCCAGCTTAGTGTCACAGATTTGCCGGAATTCATACTGGGGCATGGTGGCCACAGCATTGCTGAGGGATATGAGCCGTTTGCAATTCCTTATGAAGTGACTGTCCTCTGCAGCAAAGGCCTCTAAAATCTAAAAAAAGACAGAGTAATGCTACTCACTTGGCAGTGAGGGAAAACGCACTTTTCTTCCACTGAATAAATCCTAACTGCCAAGGTAACCATGCTCTGCATGCTTTCCTTTCCATGGGACGTAACAATAACGTCACTGGGATGTGATGGAAACATATACTATTAACTCACTGAGTAACAGCAAAGCTTTACCAGGTAAGAAAAAGGGAGAATCCCTTCAGACTCCTAACAGCTAAAATCCCTCAAGCGTTTGCTGCTTTGTCCACACCAAAACTGTTACAACTGGGTGCATGCTAGTTAAGAAACCTCCAGGCAGGATCAGGAAGGGAAGGTGCTGCCTAATCAGACATGCTAAGCCAAACGCCACGGGACTTCTGAGATTATTGGCCTCTCTGTTTAGGAATGAAGCTGGCCATGTTCGATGTCTGGTACCTTTGCAGTGAGACTGAAGCAGCCTTTTGGTTCTACGATTTTCTCTAGGACAAAGGATTTGATTCCCGCGTTGCTGACGTATTCGTACACCACGCCGTGCTCCAGGTGGGTGTTATCCACAGTCAGGCTAATGAGAGGTGTTTCTTCACTAGGGATCACTGGAGAGCTGATGGCCTGTGGTGTTTGGGCTGAAACCAAAGCAAGTCATTAGAGGCAGCACACGTGCATAAAGGCACGTGTATGGATGAGAAACCTGTTGAGAT
>JAUBOD010000174.1:368508-380787 GCA_032353885.1 Nothura maculosa
GTTTTATTCCAAATGCAGTTTGGTGTTTGCTAATAAAGTTTTAGCAAAGGAAAACATTATAGTGAGCACTTCTAGTTTGCACTCTTTAGCCTGTTAAAAAGTGATTAGAGGTGAAATATGAAAGTGTGTTCTAATGTGCCTCCCTGAGCACGTTGCTAGGTGTGTTTGGGTGGTGACTGTTTTCTACATTCTAGCTAAGCATTTATATTATCACACCTATTACATTGAAGGAAGGAAGTGGTACACAGCTGAGAAGTCTTATTTTCTGCATTTGCTGAAAATAAAGGTAAAAGTTGTGCTTTGCTTGCAGCTTAGTTTGCTTTTCACTTAGAGAACTGGTAATTGCCTCTGACCAGCTGTGTTTTCTGCTTTAGATGGACCAGACAGCTTGTCTCTATCTTATATTGGTAGTTTACAGTAACATAAACTAATATAAAGGGATAGAAGAAACAGGAAGCCCATCAGCACCTTCACAACTGTAGTGTCCCAGCTATGGCTGCCCCTGGCAACAAACTGAAGAAGTTACAGACAGAATCGTGCCTTGGCTTCTTCACACCCACCTAGTTTTACCTCTCAGTCCCCTTTAGCTGAAAGCTGTATCTTATTGGTCTTGCACGCAACCTGGCTAGGATAACTGTGCAGGTGGGTTTGGAAAGTGGGAGAGCTCAAGTGGACTTAAATGTTCTGAGGCAGGAACTACCACTTTGTTCTGTGTTTTTGTATTTGAGTGGGATTTTTGATCTAAGGGTTCTTAGATATAAGACACACACAAATATATGCACAGCTGTACTCCAACCTCAAGTGTAGCACGGCGTCTCTACTTACCTCTTCCTACTGCATGAACATATGGTGGTGCTGCTCCCCGTATCTGAAAACAAAGTGCTTCAGGACCATCTGGAATTTTAATAATCCTGCAGAAAAATCCAGGAGAAAAAACAGCATTCTGTTAGACTGTCAGAACTCTGTGCAATTCCAACAATGTTTATTTTGGCATTCACAATTGTGTTTTGAATTAAAGAAAACACTTGCACTGTTTGAAAATAAATTACAAGTAAAAGATCTCCAGAAGTCCATTCTTCAGGGCAGAAACAGCTATATCTAGACGTCTCTTTAACCTATTTTTAAAGATCTATAAAGATGCCACATCTTCTCTGGCAACATTTTCATGACTTCTGTTAGAGTGTTTTTCCAAATGTCTAATCTGAATCTTCCTTGCACCAGCTATAGTCCCACTTGTCCTGCTCACAGTACATGGAAGAAAGCAAGCTTTGGCAGCAGCCTTTCATGTACTTTTATGTTACTGTCTTCTCTTCCTTGGGCTTAGGAATATCAGCTCTTCAATCTCTGTTCACAAGTCATGCTTTCTAGCCTTGGTCTCTGATCAGTTTTTCTTGAAGTGCAGCACAGAAGCCAGGGCATAGGCTGAGTCCCCATGCTCCCCCATGCACAAAGATTCCTCTAACAACATATGCGAGAAAGCTCATCAAGGAGGTGCTAATACAAAATAACAAGCAGAGCTGTTAAACAAAATATCCACGTGCCAGACAGAGTTATTTTATGCTATTTAGTAAAATTGTGCAAGTTTGTGCTTTATAGATTTGGAAGTAATTCAGTACAACTTACTTGACTCTGCAAATTAAGGAGCTACTAAAGTGATGTTAAAGTGACAATAAGTGTATTGAACAAACAAGCAAGTGCTAGGCAAGATGCTGATGCTGAGATAAGACCTTCCTTCTCCATGATCGGTATTGGCTGACTGTGTTTCTGTATTTTCTGTGTCTCTGTTTCTGGAATATCTCAGCTTGGGAAAATTTAAAAGCAGAGACAGCTACAATACATGGTCTTGATGTAGAGTTTCATCAAGATGAATGTGCAATGGGTGAACTCTTGTCCCAAAGCTAAGACTCAAAACTAAGGTTCGGTGAATATTTATGTAAAACATGGACCAAACTATGTGTTTATAAAGTGAAAAATATGCCAAGCAGCACCCTTGTTAACAAAAATAAATTAATTCTGTTATGTGTTTGCAAGTCTCTAGGGATCTGAAGTCTTGTGGTCTGCAAGCCTTTTCATTTTGAGCAGGATGTTTTAAACCAAAGGAAACTTCAGTGAGCAGAGGCAGTGAGTGTTAGCGAGTGTGTGCACACCCTGCGAGTACCCAGACCAATAATATCCTGCTCTCAGTCTGTGCCATTCTGGTGCAACAGATGGGAAATTCTGTTTTGCTAATTAAAATTTGACATTTCTGAATTCATAAGGAAAATCTATGCCAGCTTGGTTTAGAAGCCATCTCTTGTTTTTCTGTTGAACTGCAGCTCCTGCATGTAAAGTTCATTGTAAAGTTGACAAAGTTTTCACTGCACAACGTTAAAAAAATAGGTTTTTAGATAAACTTCTTTGTTGTCTTGATACTTACTCTTTGGATTTGGTGGCTATCAGAAGTCTAAGCGGCCTTCGTGAGCAGAACGACTGGTTTAAGATGGTTTCCACTTCTGAGAATGGGCGTAGGAACACCAGGTCCTCGTTGATGGAATAGATTTTCCTTCCCATCTGCAGGCCGGCCATCTGCAAACGAAATCAATGCCACAGGCAACCTCAGTGGGCAGCAGAGTCTCTGCCACAGAGATCTGCTCCGAGATGCTCAGCTGCTCTTCCCATTGACGGATCCTAGGATCACTATGACATGGAATACTGTCTATAGAGTTGAGTCATAAAATCATTTGTCATTTAGCCTTAAAAGTGATCTGTATTTACATCATCTGTACTTGCATAAAAGAGTTCACCCATATCCATAGGCCACTAACTACTATAGAGTTGCATTATAACTTAAGATAGATGTTTTTAAGATTTGGATTATAATTCAATGGAAATGTTTCTGCTATTTGCATTCAATTTTATTTTAGAGTAATAATTATATATTTTTATATATATTCACTTTATATACATAGAAAAATTTTATATTTTAAGGCTGTTTTTCTCAGCATAGCTCATGCACCTAATTTATGTGCCACCAGCCAGCACATGAGCCACCAGCCTGCACACATAATCATATTAAATCCATGGATATATGAAGTACAGTGTCCTATATTGAGCCCTACAAACTTGTACTTTCAGTTAAAAACCTGTTACTTTCACTAGTGCGGCAGAACTAACAAGGCTAAAGGAGAACGTCGCAACACGTGTCCCGAACAGTAAAGGCCTCCAGTGTCATGGAGCTCGCATTTTGGGCGCAACGGATGCTCCTTATGACAACTAAGTGCAGTTGTCTGGATCCAGGCCACTGCCTTTCCCCAAATGCCAGCAGCTTGAAGAGCTGCTCGCTATTCATCTGCATGGCCCAGGGCCAACTGGCAGTTTGTTGAACACACTCCGTTCAGACACCAGACATCTGCTTGTCAGTTGGCTGCCGGGAGCACGACAGCAACCACACCTCCCTGAGGGGTCATTTTTGCACTCTTGCTTCCTTCTCATAGTTTGTCTCATTCAGACGTCAGCTCCAGCATCAAAATTTATGTGAATGAATCCCACTATAATTGACTTGCAAGTGAACTGAGTTAGAAAGGAAGATAAGGTACAAATTGAGGAGATGTCCATGTTTTTCTGAAGATGAAGGAACTTCAGCTGGGCATGGATCTCCACAGCAATCCACATCCACCAACCACTTTTTTATGACCCTTGTTTACAGGAGCTTGGCAAGTGCTATGATCACAGATGGGTGCTGAGAGGGAAGGGGAGGGCAGGAGCCTGACAGGCAACAGTCCCAGGCTGAGCTGCTCATCACCGTAAAACTGCTATTTGACCACTCTGTCAACAGAGCAATGTGATACTACAGCAATTCCAACGACTTTTAAATAGGGTTTGTGACCACTGGCAAAACTAACAGCTCACAGAACAGTGTCTAGCTAAGGATCAAAAGAAAGACAGACAGTAAAAACAAAAAACTGCTTTTTTTTTTTTGAATAAGCCCCTAACAGCTCCCTGTTTCAATGCTGCTTGCCACCACAGCCTGTGCATGGCAATTTCGTTGCTGCTACACTAGGGACAACAGATCATGGTCCTCAATTGAAAAATAATGTGTTAATCTTGAATAGAACGAGGCTGCTAATAGATTTGTCCCCACTTCAACTGGCAGACCTGGCCTCTTATTCTGGCCTGCGGTCTGACAGGCCTAATGAAAGCAATGCACTGGGATGGACACTGTGAAGCCAAGCTGCATGTCTTAATTCTTGTCCCCGGAGAGCGTGACAGCAGGCACAGGCTCTCCGCGCGGCCTGCGGCGCCGAGTCGCGCACAGCCACATGCTGGAGATCTTCGCGGTATCACAAAGCGATTAAAAAAGCTCAAGCACATAATGAAACGCATCACTGCGGGACTGCAGGTCTTCCCAGAATAAGCTGACAGCTCTCCAGCTCAGTGAGATGCAGATCCAGTTCTTTTCTACAGCAATATTTTTAAGATCAAGTTGAAAAGATCAAGATATGGTCACGGATAGTTTGTCTTGGAAGGTCTAGAAAAAGATTCCTCAGAAAATTGTGTGCTTCTGTTGTCTTAAAACATAAGTGGATTTTCAGGACATTCTATAGGCAGCTAGCCAGGAAAGGACGGCAGGATTATCTGTCAGGCAATGGTTTACAGGGAGGGGTTTAGATTAATAAAATTTTTGGCCAACCTCTGTTGATTTTGAGCATGAGGTAAAGCATAGGTTTAGTTTCTCTGGTGACCACTAAACACATGAGCAGAGTACAAACAAAATTTAATTCTAATATTAAGCTTCACCTCAAAATTCCCTCCTGCTTGATATTCTAAGCTAAAAATCAGCCTATCAACTTCAAATTCCTAGTCACTCAGGAATTTCACGTAACCTAAAGCAGTAACCCACAAACTCCTCAAATACTCGAACTCAAATACTCCTGTGTTTCTTTCTCTGTGCTATCCCAAGTTGATTGCTTTGCCCTCACATTTATGTTGCTAAAGCATTTGAGAAACAGTATCAGACAGATGCTGCTGTTGCTTTCTTACTCATCCAAAGATGCCAAGACATTTAGCAATTTACAGAGTTTACTACCAGAGAAATTGTAGAAGATTCTGCATTTCCTATTAGCTGCCTCCAAGACAAAAAAAAAAAAAAACCTTTAAATGCACCTTTTCTACGTATTTTACTGCTTCCTTAACTACGAAATTCTAAGCAACCAAAATATTTACAACTAAGAGAAAGTCTTACCTCTGCAGAAGACCCTCGTCGAACCGACTTCACCACAATTGCTTTGTTCTTTTCTTCTATGTCAAACCCATAGTCCTCCTCTTCTGGCAAAATCTTAAAAAGAAAAAGAGCACAGTGTAATGCTCCATGAATGTGGAGTTAGCTGAAAGACTGAGAAAATAAGTTGGACTTTTCACTTCAAGTCACGATCAACAGAGATTGAGAAATTTTAAGGTGAGAAGGCTGTTATGTCATTTGATCTGACCCTCCTACATAAAAAGAACCATTAAATTTAAAATAGTTTTTTTCTGCATTAAGATCTTACTATATTAAAACAGTTTCCAGAGAGCTACCCACCTGTGATCTGCAATCTTTAACAATGAAAAAAATCAACTCCCTCTCTTAAAGAGTTTATTTCAATGGTTAATTACTTTCTCTATAAAGAAACAGGTGCTTTATTTACCATTTGGGTTTGTTTTTAACTTCTAGTCCCTCATTCTTGATTAGAGTTTTCACTTTTAGATTACAGAATACATTAACATTAGTACTAGGTATTTATTTTTGACACCTCCACCAATATATGTCTTATGTATCCAGTAATGAAGAAACTATGACTCCTTTCTAGCTATCAATTTCAGAGCAAATGGAGATGCCAAGGTTATTTCTATTAGATGATACTATCCTCTACATAAATAGAATTTTAATAGTAAGCTCTCATAAAAAAAAAGAAATCTGACTTCTGATAGGTGGCCAAGAATGAAATTCTACCAGATAAATATTTTGCATTTTAAGCTAGCACTTAAATTTAAAAAATGACCAATAACTCAGAATCGAGTTGAAAGGAAGATATCTGTAGTATGTCTCTGGAAGACAAAAAATTACAGAGAATTAATCCCTCGATTCGGTGGTTTCACTAGTTAAGAATACTGTCATTTTCCTCCTGAGGCCAATATCATCAGCTTACAAGCTCTGTCTTTTTACAAAAATCCACCTTAGAAAAGGTGGATAAAGGAAACAGAACCATCTTTGCCTGAATAGAAAATTCCTAGGATAGCTCTTACATCCAACTTTTTTTTCACATTTGAAGGAACTGTTCTTTTTCTCTTGTTGAATTGTGCAAATTTTTTCCAAAAAAAAAAGATTTTTAAAAATGTGGAGGCTTTGATTTGCCAAACCAGCAGCTTCACAAGCTTACATGATCTCCTGGGTGCAGCTACCATGACTATTCATGAAGATGTTTGATACACTACCATTTTTAATGACCTACCAGACTTCCTCTGTTCCTCAGCACAGCAAAAGGCATTGTTTGACAGCAAAAAAATCAAAACAAATAAAAAGTGCACCAACACTAAGAACTTTATCACTGCTTGGTAAAGAAAGAGATCGCACACCCTGTATACTCATTTTCCTGCACTGGGAATACCCTCTTACAAAAAGGGAGACTATGGTTCATATTCTGGTGCAATGCAAAAAGCCTATGATTCATTCCCTATTATAAAATAGTAATACCTTGCAATTCCATAGCTGAACATTGTTCATCCCTAAGGAGCCCCAAGCAATTAACTTACTGGCCATGTATAAGAATTATTTTTGTGCCCTTAAAATGCAGTGGGCTTTTGAACGTAAGGCAGCAGCTGTTTAATCTTGAACCACCACCACATTAAAAAACGAAACCATATGAGAAATAAGCTTGTATAATCAAAACTGGAGGGCAAATGCTGTGAGAACACATTCAAAGAGAATTTGGAAAAGAGATGGGGAAGGTGGAGGGAGGGGAGAAGAAAAATCTAGCAAAGAACTGTTTATTACCCCTGCATATCTTATATTCACAAAGCATTTTGGCATGTGGGTCATGATGCCAACTTGTTATCCCTTCTCCGCTTTCCAATGCGAGTCAGAAAACGCATGTGGTGTGGGAATGCTCAATATCCATGGCAGATTTCCAGGAGAACGAAGAGGACAGAGACATGAAGTAACTTGGTCTCATGCCAGCTGGTCCTCAGCTGCAGGATCGCTTCAGCATCGCACACATCTTCCTGTGGTCATGCTGATGCCATGAGAGCAAGAGTTGAACACACAGAGCCCAGTGCCTGGTTTGCCCACCATGCTTGTTGAACCCTCCCAAACAGGAACCCTTAGACACCAACATTGCCCCTGGGAAGGAGGTGAAGGAAGCAGATCCACTTCATCCTCCTCCTCCTAACACTCAGGCTAAGTAGACAGAGGCAGCTACTCTCAGCCTAAAACCCAGGGTACATCAGCAGCAGAAAGAGCAGCAAAGACCAACAGGAAGGAAATCTCTTTTTCTTCTTGAGTTCAGATAAATGATACACTATGGTCTCTGAAAGACTGAGTATGTACTAAACATTTTACAGGACCTTCCTGAAGGCCCATCTCTAGAGGCAACTTTATCTGATCTTCAATTCCAAAATACCAGCTTTAATTTGTGCTGTTGTAGGCCTTGCCTAAGAAGTGCTGATCACACCTTAACAGCACACCACAGTAACCTTGTCACAAAGCTTGTAGTCGATCTAAAAACCAAATTCTCTTCAACTATGCAAAAAAATGCTGTTTGTTCTCGAGTTTATCAAGATTTATGTCCCTTAATATGAAACAACTGCAGAAAAAGAAGTACTTAACTTCCTTTGAAGTGTATTTTTGCAAACTGAAAGCACTTTTTTGCTTGGCAATTCTCATTTATATTTGTGAAAGCTTTTGGGGTTTTGCAAGCTCTCCTGTGATAGAGCAAAGTCACATGAGTGGGTAGGTTTGTTCAATTAAAGCATGAGGATATCATAAGAGAAGAAAAGCAGGTTTCAAAGGCAGTGCCAAGGAATTCCATTAAACCTCCTATGCTGGGACCTGGGGATGAGAAGAATCGATGCCCTATTATGACCGTGAAGAGGCAAGACAGCCAAGCCCCAGGAGTCTTGCTGCTTGTAATTGCTAAATGTAGAACAAAAAAGAAACCCATCACAAACAAGTTTGTAGGTAAAGTGCAATGCACTTACTGCCCTGCTATTTGTGGGATGATCTTTCCAAGTATTCTCCGCACTCCTAATGTATTTGGGAAAATGAGAGCAGCTCAGAATGTCCGAGTGACTCCTGCCCACTAGTAAAACCTCTGTGCTCCCCAGGTGGGCACTGTTTTATTCAGCACGTGTTGCTCATTTCATACTGCTTTGTTTTTGAGACATGTCCGCATTTTCACAAGTTTTATGTTTTGCTAGTACTGTGAGACACGGAGGCTGACTGACATGCTGCAAACAATAATAATGGCAGTATCAAAATTACTGCTTTCTAAGTATTCCCACTACCAAATTATGGAGTGACTGAGAGAACCTATCAGGCACTATGATTAATCACTAGTAAATGGTCTGTGGGGAAGATTTTCTATTTGCTCAAGAACCTACAGTTTGTTCAGTCTCTTTAGTGAACACTAATAAGTGATTATTATATTTACAGAAAGTAGAATCAAACTACTTCAGATAAATCCTTCCCTTCAAAAGTAATATAGTATTGCTGGCTTATGGCATTTTCCTATTAACAGTAATGCCTAAGGTAATAGGAAAAAAAATGAAGAAATATAGTTAATTTTTTTCTTCTAGCTGTCTTCTCTTGCTAAGGAAGAAAATCAAACATACCTGAATAATGACAGTTCCCACCACTTTACATGAAAGTGATCTCTAGGTACTTTGCAAATTGCAGGAAAAAGAAAACAACACACACACATACAGAACATGAGGTGCTTCAAAGTTGAGTAAATTGCACCTTTTAACTGCCTCTCCCTTTATCCAACAGCTTTTCAAGAGGATAAACATATTAGCCTGACACTCCCAACGTCTGTCCCTTATGGCATACAGGGAAAGTTGTGAGAGTTTATGGTGCTTTAGATTGTACTTCTGATCCTCGAGACAAACACAACTTGGTCTCCCTGAAGACAAAAAAGCAGCAGCGAGAGAGTGAAGTTTCTATGAACCACAGGGAAAATTTTCCCATATAATGGACCTCTGGATCTTCTCCAGCAATTCTGCTTTTGTTTTTCTGACCCAAGCTTTCATCCAGCTCCTGCATTCTGCCAGTGTTCAAAGGGAGAAAAAGATCGGCCTGGAGCCACTGGCATTAAACAAGGCTCTGGGAACAAAGAGCAGGGAGTGACCCACACAACGATGGAGTTCAAACAGCGTTAGGATAATCCAGTGCAATAAGGCAGTGATGGGATTTAGTGGAGTTGGAATCGGCAGATAGCAGTAATAAATGAATATCAAGAAAAAATTTGTCTGGAAAATGGTTTCTAAACATGGGATAAGGACTGATCCTTGATCCAGCCATGCAGGGCATATTTTGTATCGCTTGGATAACGATGTCCCAAAAGATGTGTCAGTCATTTGACTCTCATCTGAACCTACTTCCCACATTAAAGATGTTCAGGCTGTGTTTAAATTGACATCAGACCTCTGCCAAGACAGTAGTGCACAACACTTCCTCCTCCATGATGCTAACGCTGGGCTGCCCGTGCAGTGAACTCGGAGACATCTGGTGCCTGCTGAGACAACATCCCTGCTCCCGGCTCACTTCCAGACTCCAGCTCTCTCACAGGCTTCACGAGAAGAGAAAGGGACTGGGCAAAATGGGCCTATTTCTGAGTGTCCTTTTTTCTTACAGAAACAGGCAGATCCTCAAACGATGCACTTGAGTGTGTGTAAGAGTGAGCAGAAGATCCAACGCTTCCAGGTAGTGCCTGTGCAATAGCTCTGGTCACATGGTGGAGAAGGCAGCAACTTACGGACTGCAGTTGCACAAGCTGAAGGTCCACGGCAAGGTAGTTCAAGAAGGAACAGTGCTGCAGTGAAGGAAAGTCTAACTACAGCTGTAATTTCCCTGTTTTTATTCTGTTTTATCATAATTTTAATTTTTGTTTTGCATTACTGTAAGCAAATACTGATTTCACAGAAAGGTGAAGTATTGCATTAACATATTTCTTACCAGTAGGCTCTTTCCTAGGATGTTTTCCACAAGCTTGAAGTCATTACGTAGTTGTTTGCTCTTAGAACTGGTACCTTCCATTTCCTCATCAGCGTAAAAGCGGAAATATAAGGATTCATCCTTAAATTCACTCTTCTCTAGGACTGGAAACAATGCATATGAAATGTACACATGCATTTATAGAGAGCAAGAGAAAGGGAAACAAAAAAAAACAGAAATGTGAAGTATTTCCCCTCGTGTAGCAGAACAAAGACCAGATACATCCCATTCAGTCATTCCACTGTATTTTTAAGGTGCTACAGTATTTTAGGTGACACCTTCATTCACATTGCATAGTAGCTCATGATATGAAATATGGATTCTCTGGCAGGTAGAATGTATATAAAATATAAAGGATATTTTTGCAAGAAAGATGCCACATATTAAGTTACCCTCTGCACCATAACATAAGCATATGGTGACACTAGAAAAGGCACAAAGAGGGGTAAAAAGGTTGAGTAAAGGAAAAACAAATGGATAAATAGACTGTGCTTCACTATACTAAAAGCGGGAAATAAGCCTGAAACCTGGGACGGAAATAAGATCTATAAAATTCTGGAAACGTAACAAATTTGGTTAATATGTTTTCAAATACTAGAACTGGGGGCATAAAGGGAAACCAGCTAGTTACAATTTTGAAACTTGAGAAATTGCCTCTTTACTCAAGATCTACTTAGCTGTGAAAACCTTAACCACAAGATCCTGTGGATGCACAAAGTGTCTTCAAAAAGAGAACATATTCTTTAAAGAAAATTGTTTATTCTTGCATTCTTATCAACAAGGTCTATGCAAATTTATTATTATAATAGCCTGCTCTTAAAAAAAATAGTCAAAACATGGAAAATAAATATTATTTATGACTATCATTGGTCAATTCATTGGACAAACACACTCATCTTCAGCAGTCTATGCCTGATTTGAAACTGATACGAATGTGGTTTACTTTGCTAGTTTAGCAGCAGCATCAAGGGCCGTGTTGTTTAGCTCAGCAATTTGGCACTGAAGGTTTGGAAACTTCAGGGGTTCAGCACTGAGGTTCATGCTTGTTGTCCAAGCATTTGGGTGGCATTTCAGGACAACTTTTGGCTTGTGCATTGGTCTGGTGGCTTAGGAATCTTGTTTAATTTCAAAGAGAGCTTTTTAGATAGACCTGCTTGGACGTCTGCAGTTGTCTGCATGTTAGTGCATGAGGCACAATCTACAGAAAAGTGATTTTCAGACACCATTTGTTAATCTGACTGAAGTAACAGTTCCATTAATTGGGCGTGGGAAGAGATTTTAATGCATTACCATGATGCATGAAGCCGTTATTGCAGAGTCCAACACCCAGCGCGACGGCTTCCTCCCGCGTCTGACAGTCTCCCTGGAAACAGAAGGATAAATGTTACACCTCAGACTACTTCCTAACTTAAATTATTTCTCCTCCCTGCAACATTGGTCAGGACTCTGGTTGGACTCTGCAAATAGAAGGATGCTCTCTACAGGGAACAATAGCAAGCAATTAAAATAGTTCCCCCAACCCAATCCCATTCATTCCTCTGTGTGTGTGTGTGTATATATATATATATATATATATATATCTCCATCTATCTATACACACACACACACACACACACACACACACACACTCCTTTTCCTCCTACAAGAACTGGGAAGACAAAGACCAGGATTCCAGAAAGCAGCTGTTTAACCCACAAAGAATTATCTTAATGGAAAAGACTTTTTATTTGCATCTTACTGTCTGACTTTAGGACTCATTAGCCACAGAAAAAATACTTCTTTCTTAGAGATAGTGGTTGAGAGATCTTATCTACCTTCAACCAAGGGGAAAAAACCTCGATATAAAACCAGTGCATGTGAACTCCCAAAGTCAGGCTGATGAGAACTGAAGAGACGCTCTATTTTCCTGTACAACAGACCAGCTAACAAATGATGCAGTTGCACCAGCAGCCTTGAGGGCAGTATTTCAAAACAGGCACCAAACAGCAGCATTACATTTTGCATCTACAAATTGTTTAAATACAAGGAATATCTCATTTTCTCTATGCATCTCT
>JAUBOD010000174.1:421660-431771 GCA_032353885.1 Nothura maculosa
CAGACCAACATAAGCTGATCTTGGTCCAGCTGAGAGGCAAGTTCTCATGAGCACCCATTACACTCACTCGTTTCATAACTCCAGGGCTTCTGCATGTTTAATAAGTAGGAAGCATTCAATTAAATAACTATTAAAATTTGCAATAATAAAGTTACAAAGTGTTATGTGCATGTACAAAAAAAAAAACAAAAAAAAACAACCACTACTAGTGACAGGAGAATTATCCATCAGTCTTGAATTCACTCAAAAGATAGGATGTTAACATTGCTAGTTAGTCAGCACTGCTCAGAAAGCCAGGAGACAGTTTTACAGTATCACTCGAGAGGCTTCCCATGTTGGTCCCAGTTAACAGGCACTGATATGTTAGCAGATCATATCCTGGCAGGCAACGAGTCTAGCAGCAATATTTAAGGCTTTAACCAAGTGAATCAGGCGTGTTTTTCATCTGACTGTCCTCACATCTGATACAAGTTCTGGGCACTCTCTCAATAAAACACTTCCTTCTGCTATTTTATTAATTGCCACAGCATAAATAAAATTTGTATAAAGTGGGGTAGGTGGTAAACTTTATGAGTACTTAATGGCTCTAAAATTGCTGCCCACTCAAACTCGATGAACTGTGAAAGTACGCATTATAAAAATGTGATATTAAAATAAAAATGTGATAAAAAATAGAATATATTTTTGTAGAAAGTAGGGCCGAGGCTGAACACAATTAATAAGAATTTGAAAGAATGCCATTATGTAGGCGCTTTCTAATTTTCAAACATCTCAGGAGGGCAGCTGTGTGTTAAAAATGTGCAATGTCACATTTCTTATACATGTAAATCAGGTAGCTTTGCATTTAAATGAACAGAGCTGGTAACTAGGTGTACGCAGTGACTGATTTTGCATGCACAATCACTGCGCCTTATGTATAAATTAGGCAATAGTACACACATATGATTGAAAACCAGGCCAAGTTAAAATTAACTACCACAGGGGGAATTTCATATAAGAATGGAATGGGGAATTTCATATAAGAAAAATTCCAGTGAGGGGAGAAATGGTAGAATCTGATCCTTAATAAAGGGCTGTACTTTACTGTATCACCAAGTAGTACACATTTGACTGGATCAGGTTGGTACATGTGATAATACCAGGGTGCATTAACAGAACACTTGATTTATGATGCAGTCTACGCTGCAGGAAAACAGAAAAATAAAACTATCTGGCATAAAGTCAAATGGGACAACAATAACCTGTCAAAATGTCTCGAACAACCTGGAACTGGTAGAGTGAATTGGTACTACTTTCTATTTTGAAGTCTGACATTCTTGAGCCTGTATTACAAGTTCAAAAGCCAATTTTCTGTATTGTTAAGTCACAGAATACAGATACTTCATTTATCCCATGGTAACTGGCTGTGTGTTGTAACTTCTGCTGCATTTCAGGAAGTGCAAGATAAGCCATCTCACATACTTTTCATTTACTAGAAGATAAAGGTGCGTGCAGACACGAAGTACAGTAGATGATATGCTGTCTTTAGCTTTGAATTCTGACTTTTGTGGGTTTCCATTTTTTTGTATTCAAATACAACTCCCAAAAAATCATTTTCTTAAAATTGGACTGCTTTTGGAAGCAGCTGGAACCAAAGCAGACAATACTCAGCATTAAAAATATGATCAGCTGAGTGAGAAAAAAAAAAAGAGGAAAAATACTTACTGGGAAAAGGAAGAGTTCTAAAAATACCCTGTTGTTTAGCCAGGTTTGATGCGGTTTCCATTGTTCTAACCTCATTCACAAGGTTTTTCCCACCCTACCTAGAATTTCATACAAGCACCACGTTGTCGCGGTACCACTACAAAACCTGGAGATTAGGACTGGTTAAGGGGCATGGGAGCTTATGACAGGAAACTGCATTTTCAGATAGCGTTAAGTCATTGTACTTACAAATTTTAAGAAAACATTTCCCAGTTCATGCTGAGACTGAGGTTCTGGTTGTAAACAAAATTCCAGGGCAGCCAGGAACTCCTTGTGAACGCCAAGAATATCTTCTATGTTAGAAAATAAGATCTGAAATATATAAAAAAAATCCAGTATTGGATGTTAATAGAACATCTTCAGATGTACTAAAGTAGAAGTACTAAAATATTGTGGCACTAAACTTTCTAGAATGGGATCTAAAGCACAAATAGTGACTGTGTAAAGAAACAATCAGTGTCTGAAAAATGCTATACATACCATATTGCCTTCCTCCTATGGAAACATTTACTGCAACTGAAGCATCTGCTATAAAGGAAGGCTGACTTTCCAGATACATAAAATGCTAAACACCAGCAACAGCCTCTGCCCATTCCAGAGGTTTCCTATGAGACTAACCAGGTGAAGGGAAGCACAAGGACCACGCTCACTTTGCAGCAGAAAGAAGCAGAAAGTTAATTGCTTTTTCTTCCCACGCAAGATAAATCACTTTGTGCAAGAAAAGGCTTTGAATCTATCACTACAAAGATGTACCTGTAAATGAGAGACTGCTACAGGGGATCTGGCGTTATCTCGACTGGAGCACAGGATGGTGTAAAATGCTTTCAAAGCACAAGAGCTCCCTTTCACATCAGTGAAGGGGCTGTGAAAGGACACAGGGGAGTCAAGGTCCTAGAAAGAAATGTGCAATGCCACAGTTAAACAATCCCTGGAGATGAGGAGATACATGTGCTAAGGGCAGCAAATCGCCAGGGTGAAGGCTGCTGTAAACAAACCTGCTTTATTAGCCTTAACCATCATTATATGAAATATAAAGCATGAATATATGCACAGGAGATGGGATGCTCCGTGCTTGGGGCAGATGAGCCCTGACACAGAGGCCCAGCTCTGAGCACAGTCGCTGGAGAATATCCCAAACGGACAGGTCAAATCCTGCCCAAGCCTCTTCTGGCATTGGAATGACCCCCAGAAGATGCGGGTCCTCTGAGCCCAATGGGCTGCAACTTCATGGCATCATCCATCAGCTTCCCAGCACTCGGAAGTGGAGGGGGAAATGACCAAGTCCAAGATCTGCTAAGACTTCCCACAGCACCTTACAGTGACATGAAGCTTTACAACTTCATACAGGAGAGTTGCTCACCAGATGTGACTCAGTGTGGTAGATGGTGATATGGCAGCAATTCACAACAAAATCTGTAAATTAAGTCTGACTATTAAAAGTGGTTTAAAAGTGCCTTTTCCTCAGGTTTTACAGGGGTGGGCAAAATTAGGGAGCCAAGGAATCTTCCTCTGTGTACAGGCAGATCCATGATGGGTGAGGAGGGCATTTCCCTCAGTCTCCTCCTGCGAGCCGGCTGCACACACAGCACAGCAGGTTGCAGCCTGGTGTTTGCCCCGCTCTCCCTCCAGGAACAGAGCTAGGGAGTCTGCACCGTGGCAGTGCATTCTTGTGTCTCGTGGCTTCTTTCTGGCTCTGAATAACAATTCCAACACAGAGAATTTGCACTGATGGTCTCTGACAGCATCTTGACTTCTCCAAAAAAAAGGAAAATTTTCCAGAGCAGGGCAGAGGAGAGCAGAGCTGTCTGCAACTGATGTGACGATACATTAGTTTCAATCTGCACAGCATGGCCAGAAGCAGGGCCAGAAGGGGATTAGCAGGGAAGAGAAAAACATCTGTCAGGGATGACTTTATTCTTCAGGAGTAGTCTTCAGGGGAGGTATTTTTTGATCCAAGGAATATGTGTGTAATCTAATGTATTCTGGGATGGTCAGTATAGCTCTGGTTGCCACAGAATTCAAAGATAACAAGAGTCACTTGAAAATCAAGGTGTCAGAGAGACCTTGACTGCATTGGTTTCTATAGCTGGTAAACAGGCACTATTTATTTGTAAGTGTCACACACAGACTTCACCCGTCTTGCCCTTGCCCTGCTGCATCAGCAAGGTGACACAAGCGTCCTGCTGGGGAAGGGAGCCTGTAAAGAAGCCTTTGATGCCACTGCTGCATCTGCTGGGATGCCTGCTAGTCACTGTAGTCCTTAAGGAAACTGGGCCTGCCACAGGACTCGTGCGGCCATTCTGGAAGAGGCACACACACAGTGCCTGGAATTTATAGAAATCTCTAGTGCTTTGTGCTGCCGATGGAGAAACCTGCAGAACTAACACCAAGAATGATCCCAAATTACCCTAACAAGCAGTTTCTCCTTTTGCTTAGAGGGAATGACTGCCAGAATACCCTGGATTTTCCTTTAGACAATTTCATTGCATGAAGGATGAAGGAAAATACAGACTTTTCTCGACACAAGCTGCCAAAACTTTCATTCAATCTCTGCTACCATCATTGCTGCTGTCTGCCACTTCACAATTCTCTGGTGATTCAGGATAAATAATATCAGCAACCAGGGTTATTAGAAGTCCCAGCACAACCCCATTTGCTCTGCATCTACCAGCAAGACTCGCAAAGAAACAAAAAATACCCCCTGGCTGCAGGAAAGACAATGAAATTGGGGTGGAGGGGAAGATAAGATGGCCTCTGGTCAGGAGAAATGTGCCTTTGTGATTCTATATTAACCAGCAACAGGGCAGGTCCTTTAACAAGAAAGAGAAGCTCTGTTATTGAAAGCTGGGCATTGTAATAGTGAGAATTAATGAGGCCTCATAATGGCCTCGCAAAGGCTCCCCCCCCAGGCACTTCAAGAATGACACAAAAAGAAAGGGGGTCTTCCCCAGAGAAAAGTGCTGGACCTTCAAATTCAAATACATTTAATCAGTGGAGGAAATAAGGACTCCTCTGCATGGGCTTTGTGGGCAATGCATCTGATTAGGTGGCAGGCATAATAAATATTCCTTTTTGATGATATATATGAGTAACAGAATTAATAATCACTTTCATCAGCATCCTCAGTTATTCACCAAGTTGCCAAAGGGTTGTGCAGGCTTATTTCTGGGGCAGAACATGTTTTTTGCATGCTTTTCAGCATACAGGAAGCATTACAGCTAGTAGCACATACTCACTATCACATCACATCTCAAGTAAGAGAAACGGGGCAGGACAAGCAGGACTCTTGGGGGAATTGCCAGGGATCTAAATCCCTACTCTGCTCTGCCATTAACCTACTTCCTTACATCCCCTTCCCAAACTGCAGCCACTCAAGGTACTACATTGCAGTAGTATGCAATGCTACTACAGAACGAGCAGCAATATAGGACCTGGACCTATAGGCCCCATACATAGGGCTGGAGGGGCCAGTGTTGGGGAACCACGTGAAGTGTAGTGATTCCCCCATCACTCCTGCGGGGCTCTGTTCCCATTAACGGATAGGTCAAAGTCTGCTGATTTGGGATGTATAGGATTAAATTCAAGTCCAATAAGTAAACCCCTACTGGCAAATAAACTTCATCCTGTCCCACATGCCGGGAGGTTTCATATGCATACATGTACAAACAGGGTTTTAGGCCAAATTACTAGAAGCAGAGTCACATGAAAAGTCATTATTGTTTATGAAAATAAACAATAATATGCAGTCCTGTGATTAGCAGCACTAGGGGAGCAGGTGCAAATTGGCTGCCTGGCTGCTGCCAAGCAAAGCTTGCATTCCTTGCCTCTCCCTCAGCAAAGGCACTGAAAAGTCTCTCTGTCCTCTGCCTATCATCATTTTTCACAAATCTTGCCAAAATTTAGTATCTCTGACAATACTACAGTGTTATCAAATTTTCCTGAAATTAGTCAGTGGATGAAAAATTGCAGGAATATGACAGGTATGCAAAAGGCAAGCAGCTGATAAACAGACTGATGACACGAGCCTCATTTCTTTGGGGAATCAATTTAATAATAAGCATCAATGTGACCTGAGGACATTTGATTTCTATATCCCTGAATCTAGCCTTTCATTACAGATCCTTTTGCCTGCCAAGGAAACGAGGATGAGGGAAGAAATACCTTCACGTTCTCCTCCGTTATGTACTTCTCAGCTTTGTCCACAGCATTCTGGCGGATTCGGTGAAGAAATGCCTGCAGGGAAGCAAGAAGATTATGTTTAAATGGCTTGATACAGGTTGATTATCAACTTTTATACCTTCTGCCTTGTACCAATAGCCAGTCTCACCGTGGCTGATTATCTGGGAAGCTGATAGAAGCTAAAGAGGCACCAAATCACCACCCTAGCTCCCAGACCCAGGGTTGCTTTCAGGGTAACACAAAAGACTTTTAGGCTTTGCCTGGCAATAAATGTCTACTCTTAAAAGCTCTGCGGAACTTTTTTAGACTTAATTATCTGTTACTACCAGTAGACCACTGAGAGGATTTGTTTGTTTATTCCCTTGAAGCCTTCCCCTCTCTCCCAGATGCAGCTGTTGGGGCTTTGGGAAGCCGAGCGCCTGACGCACACCAAGCTGTATGTCAGCAAGAAGGACTGTGAAGAACAACAAAAGGACATTCATGCTGCTGGAGCCGAGACAGCTCCGAGCTACGGCCAGGGCTGCGGCAAGTTCAACAGCCTCCACGCTTGGGGAAGAGAAATGGAAATCTCTAGACGGCGCCTGGGACACGTTGCCCCGTTCACTGGGTTTCACATTTCCAAACTCAGGCAAAAGGGTGCAGCGACTTCTCATCAAGGCCATTTTGCCTTTCCTTAATTCTGCACAACTTCGGCTTTAGACAATGAATCAATACAGAGCTCCAGGCCGCACACTCACAGACTGGCATTCAAACACCAGCCCTTGAGGCCAGATTGTGGCCCCGGAAGTGAAGGAACTGTCTGTATTTGCTCTCAGCAGACCCACAACCTATCTGATCCAGTGCAAAGCATTTAGGATTGCCCAGAGCATAGGACTCCTGCCTCCCATCACCCCAGCTCAGGCACTGCTGGCTGAGGGCTCTTCTGGAGCAAGAACTGGGAATTTCACCCTGTGCAGGCCTCACTGAAGAGCACCAGGCAGCCGCAGGTGAGGATGAGGAGCGATCTGTGAGTGCAGAGCGGCTTGGATCAGTTACACGGACTGTGCGGGCAGAGAGGGCTCTTCCCTAGCCCCGGATCACGCTTGCTGACCTGCCTCCCACACAGGGGGAGAGCCCCAGAGGGCCACGAATGGGGAAGAAAAGAGCTTTTCTTATCCACCTGAGACACAGAGGGGAAGTGGGTGGTTCGTTTTTATGGCACAAGGCAGCTTTGTTACAGCTGGCTAATAAAGGCGTTTGAAAGCCGAAGCATCCTGCAGCAGTGTCCGTGTCGGCAGATGCGCCCGGCTGAGGGGACCGGCAGGGGCTGGCACAGGCGGAGCAGCGGCGGCTCCTCCGCAGGCTGGAGCCGTGGGCCAGGCCCAGTCTCTCCGCGGCGCCGGCGGCTCTGCCGGGGCAGCGCCTCAGTGGGGCTCACGGCAAGCGGACGTCCTGGCCAGGCCCTGCTCTGCGGGGCCGCCTGGACGAGCCCCTCAGCCCCTGCACCATTGGGGCCCTGGCTTCTCAACCCGCACGGCGGTGTTAACAAGCACCAAGGACAGCCACGGCACCACTGCTGCTCAAGAGTGAGGGGAGGGGGCAAGGTCCCAGCTCAACACGAGACCCTGAGGCAGGTGGTGGGGATGGAGAAGTCTGAAAAGCAGTTGACTCGTGTAAGAGGCCAGGACGGGTTTGCCAGCAGCACAAGAGCCTTTTTACAAAGCAGCGACCTCAGGGGCTGCCGCCGGCCCCTCAGGGACAGGAGGAACAGGCCGAGCTGCCCCACTGGGCACCAGGGCAGCAGGACGGCCAAGAGCCGCTGCCTCCCGGCGCCTGCGCCCTCCTCATCGGGCACCTCATTTATGGGAGGGAACACATCACACCAAAGTCACTTGCTCCAAAAAGATAAGCCCGGCAGAGACTTCTCTCTGCTTTAATCACATCGCTGTTTGGAGGCAGCAAATCCAATCAGAATGATTAATTAAGCCACGCAATTAGCAGCTTCACTGGTGACTAATATTTACCTGCATATTAGGCCTGGTATGTTGGGTCTAATAATAGAAGTCTGGTAAACAGAAATGCAAATCACATTAGCTGGTACAGGCTAGTCAATAAAAAAGCAGGGTCTATGTTAATTTAAAAAGCAGCTTTTCCGTGACGCTTATCTGAGAAGATCATTTAATGTGTACATGCAGAGGCAGAAAAGGAGAAAAATCAAATAGAAAAACAGAGGCAGAGAAAGAAGAGGAGAATAAAAAGGATGAGAGACAAGTAGAAACAAGTCAACTTTGTAAATAGTTGTCAAGTCTCTCACAGCCTCTGATTTGCCTGGATGTGCATGAACAACTATCTCTCCAGGAATAGTAAAACTAGACAGCAATGAGAGATTTTAGCGGTGTAAGTTTAGCAGTCGACGTTAACAATACTCCAAACTTCCTGCATGCACAACTGTGTGTTAGGAGTTTTCAGAACTCTCTCCTTTGCAAGCAGCATCTTTGGCAACAGTAATTCAAATTAAAAATCATGACGCAAGCTATTAGGCAGCAGCTCGAGAACTGCAGGCCGTGTTCACATGACAACAACCGCTTTCCTTCCAACCTTCTCCGAGCCTGGAAAGAGCAGCCCTTTTTCCAGAGATGATGTCCACAGATTTAGGTCAGCATTTCCCAAACTTCAAGCCCAAGTTTTTGTACTACCAATTTTTTCAGGCTCTAAACTCACCTGCAGAGACATCATCTCTCTGCTCAGCCAACCCCACAAATTTAAATGCCCGTAATCTGAGCAGCGCTTCTTGGGAATCGCAGCTGCAGGCAGAGCTGCAGACCCACTGATTTATCTGGAAAATTAGACAAGTATGTGGACCTTGGCACAATAAAGATGACAAAAGCAGAGAGAGAGAAGCATTTTAGAAAATGCCATGTCCGTATTTGACTTACATTCCAAAGTGCCTTCTTATTAAACAAGATGCAACTGAAGGTGGGAGGGAGGTTCTGGCTACCTGAAAGCTTCAGACACGGATGCTGCTGCCTGCTCTCCAGCTGCTCTGACCTCTTCACACTCTCTACAGCTCTTGTATGAAATTAGGAGTGTTCAGTCCCTGACTTTTCCCCCGAGTAACTTCCAGGATCATCTTCATCAACATAACTGTCATCATCTGCAACACCTCTGGTGTCTGCAGAAACTGACTGGCCATCCTTGGGAGCGAGACGGGGATGTGCAGAGGTCGCCTTTCCTGGCAGCTGCTCCAGGACTGTGAAAATCCTTTCTGGGATAGAGCAGGATGATCACGAGCCTCTCCCCTCTGCAGTCAAAAGCAGAAGCGTCTCGTGTGGCACACTGAGTTTATAAACTCCCAGAGATTCGGGGAAGGACAACAGCTTGTGGTATATGGCGTGTACTAAAGCATCAGTCACACAGGAGAAAGGAAGAAAGTTCTATTAAAGAGCTAGCAGAGAGAAGAACAAGCAAGAGAAATAGATTCTGCTCCTTTCTATCTCCTTGTTGTATGTTTGCCAGGACCGCTATGAGGTTAAAATAATAAATAATAATAATTACAGAAACTTGACAAGAAAAGAGGCAGATAAAAATCGACACTTTCCCTTCTAAGCCCCACAAAGGTCACATTTGCTCTCTTGTCATTCCTAACGTTTTCCTGTGTTCATACTGGGCCAGACCCAGGTCTCCGAGCAGCTCAAGCTGAACCGAGACTACAGTCAGCAGAGGGAAGGGGGACCCTCTGCTCTCCACAACACTGCAGACCTCATGAGTCCCAAGCAAAGCCAGCTCACAGCACCGGGACAACACAACGTATGGTAAGAAATAGAAAATCAGACTGACAGATTGTCCTTCTCCCAGCACAGGCCTGTCAAGGTCTCATCCTCCATATGTGCATGCTAATCGTTAGGAAAACACCCCACAGAGGATTTGTTTTTGTTTAAAATTCTGCTGCTGCATCAACATAATATTTATTTGTGCACCGTGACTTGTTGCCCTAGAGGTTGCTGCTTCCAAAGGCAGCGGGTCACGTCGGATGCTCCTCGTGTCACACAAACACAGTTTACGGTCTGTCCTACGGTGCAAACGCCTTGAGGATTCAGGCAGATCTGTAACAATGTGAGTGGAGTGAGATGCTTCACTGCTGCACTAAGTCATCCTAGGGAAGTACATAATGCCTGGAAAAAACAGTGTTTTCTCTCCAGCAAAGACAAAC
>JAUBOD010000174.1:435106-446324 GCA_032353885.1 Nothura maculosa
ACATATAGCACCAAAGTTACTGACCAGCAGTGGCAGCCCTGCTGTGCTTGGCCAGTGGGGATCTAGACAGCCCCAGCTACCTTGACTCTCCAGAGAGGCGTCCACCACAGGATGGTGGTGTCAACATGCCCTGTGTCTAGGGCTTATCCCATCTAATTGCACCACGCACGAGTTAAATCCCAGCCTGGGTTAGTGCTGCAGGCTCCCTCCACAGGTGACAGCAATGGATATCACTGCCCTCTCCAAAAGAGGGCTAAGAAGGAAGGTCGAACTGTCCCCTAGAAAGGCCTCCAGTCTTTCCACCACAAGCGATGCTGGACAACAAGATTAGACTGCATCCCTGGCTCACAGATGGACCAGGGCACATGGAAGCGCTTCCAGCACTGCCCTTTGCTGCTGCCCACCCTCGCTGCCCGTGCCCTTCCACCAGCACCTGCAAATTCAGCATCGCAGGGCAGGGTGGGCAGCCGAGTAATTTTCAGAAGTGAATCAGTGACTTGTGTCTCTCAGCATGAAAGTTGAGGACTGTGGAGGCTGCAAGCTGATACCTGCAAAACTGATGTGCACAGGCCCTCCCAGCATGGCAGCACTCTGGGACTCATCACAAATGAGCTGATCTAGCAGCGCTTCCCAGAGAAAATAACTTACAAAGGAAGCTCCGAAAGATCCCAGACTGTATCTCTATTTCCAGCACACTGATGTTTACACTAGAATTCTGCAAGAACAAAAAAAGGTCAGATCAAATTCAACCATGCATCGATGATGAAGGAAGGTGAAACCAAAGGGAAGTGAGAGTGAAATGCGTAGCAGTGTTTCTCATTCCAAAGAGAGATCCCTTTCTTAAGGAGGGTTTGTTTTCATTTGAATTACAAAACCCTTTTTGTGAAGTGGGAGAGAGGCTGGTGCTGCAAAGGGGCCATTGTCCCCTTTGTACCATCCCCTGACCTCTGCTCCCGCCTCCCTCTGCTCACCACTGTTTGCATCCTCAGGCAACGGGGAGTCGGAGGCCCCCAATTCTTTCCAGGGTCCAACAAAAGTTACCTCCTCCTTCCGCAATCCCTCCAAAGCGATTTCCCCACATCTCCTAGCTCATCTCTGCAGACTCCACATGCTCTCTCCCTTCCCTGACGTTACCACTAAATTGCTCTAAATAATCCCATTGCTAGAGATGGAAAAAGACTTCTTGGCAGCCCCACAACCTGAGCAAGCCCTTCCATGAATATCTATCCCTGGACTACTTTGGATTACTCTTAACCTCATCAGGAAACAAATCTGTTGGGATTTGCAGAGCAGTCTAGGACAAGCATGCGCCTCATTCACTTCGGCCCTTGCAAAAATCTCCCTTTTCTTGGTCTCTTCACGCCTCCTTGTTATACACTAACTAGATGACTTGTCTTCCTCCTGCACTGGGGAACCTTGCAAAATGATTTTTTAAGTTTAAACAATGCGGTTTACTTTGTTCCTCTCATGTAGAGGACTAAATTCCGACAGCCTTAGTGTCCATTCAGCCTTTATGCTGATTTTAACAGGCTTTTGCTTTGGGAGCGAGGGCCAGCAAACACCGGATAAAGCCTAAGGATTTGACCCGTGTTATTTACTGTTCACCATAACTGAGCTCAGCCTGCAGACTGCAACCAGTTCGCGAGCACTGACGTCTCCAGCAATTCCATCAGCATCAAGGAATATTGGATCAGGCTCCAGGCTTTGATTTTCACAGTTACTGCATTTTCAAAGGGGAGGTAAAGGCATCACAATGACTAGAAACATTAAATGGTCCCAAACAAAGATCCTGAAGTCCAGATGTTAAATGGATTTTCAATCTAAACCTGGCTTTTTTTTCTGTTAATGTTTCAAGCTGGTGACCTAAGATAGGGAGCTGAGGCCTCAGAAGGATTATGCTCTCTTTTCTACTCTGTCTTTCCAGTGATCACGTCTTACGTCAGTATGTAAAGGTCACAGAGAACAGATAAGAGCTAATAAAAATGTTGAGTCTTTTGCTTTACACTCAGTTCCTGTAGGTGCATCACTAGCTGATCATTTAAAAGCCAACCCAGAGTTGTGAATTTTCCTTCAAGTCGAAGGTCAGGCAACCAGGACTGTGGAAACCCAAGGAGGAGCGAGGCCGCCCCGCAGCCCGGCCCTCCCGCTCACTCCTCTCACACCACTGAATAATACAAATTTTCAAGCTTAAACTGAATCTCTGAGCTAAGCGACCAGCCCAGCTTTCTGCCACCAGGTTCACTGACCGTTGGTCTAAATTACGTCGCCAATTTACCCAGGGCCCAAGTACCACGATCTCAGGTGACCCACAAACACCATCTACATTTCAAACATGTAATGAAATCCCTGGGTCTTATTTCACTAGGAACATTTTGTCCGTGTCCAGCTGATATGTACTTAAAGAGTCTCCGAAGTCAGTTTAGCATTGAACATTGGACCTAAATATTGAGATTACCTCTAGGAATCTATGCTAGTTTCTTAAGGAGATGTGCATCTGCCCCCAATTTCTGCATAAGTGGCTAATGAGCTGAAATGACACTTAAACATGTTGTGATTTGCTGACCTAAAAGGCTGGGTCTGCATCAGGTTTCGTGGCAGGTCAAACTGCTCAATGCATGTATAATATATAGGTAATTCGCACTTCCCTCAGGTGTGCACACACTGCAGTTCTCAGTGCTACATTTCCATCAGAGTACAGAAAAATTAGGCCACTAGTTCTCCAATACGATTCTTAGGTTTAAAAGGACCCAAGGTGACTAGAGGTTGTTTAAAAAGAATTGCAGCTTCTTAGTTGCTAAAATTCAGAGTTGCGACAGAATCATACAAAATGAGCCATTTCACCTTGGAGAGGTCCTCAGAAGCATTTCAGTAGGATCTGTTTATGCCCTCAAAGTTTCCTTTTAATCAGTCTTCAACTGATTAAAGCTAAAGACTAATTTACTTTGCTGATTAATTTATTTGGCTGATGCAAAAGGTGAAGCGCTGCTGTCTGTGGGCACCTCATCCACGGAGCCAGCAGCGGAACTGCAGCAGCTGCTGCTGGACCGATGCTGCTGCCTGGGAGGGCTCCAAGCAGGGCCTGTATCTCCAGCCCCAGGGAGGGGAGTGGGACTTGAGGTCCAAAGAAACCACTACGACTTAACAAGGCCATGCATGGAGTCTGTGTGCAAGGCACACTTGGCATTCCCTGGTATCCAGTCTCATCTCCAACCTGTCTCCAAGCAAGTATGCAGCACTTGATGGGGCTGTTCTCCCCAGCAGCTTCCATTCAGCTTCGGATGCCACTAAACCCAGGGAGCTTCAGCATTGCTTCAGTGCCACAATTTCACCTCAGAAGTATTTCCATTGGAGGCCAACACAGCCAGGAAACACTTCAACATTTGCTTAAATCTAGTGAGGCAAAAAAGCTGCTCATTTAAAGCTTCTTTTGCAAGATGCCGGGCGCGTTTGTACTTCCTGCCACCGAAGGGAGCGGAACCGCTCCAGAGCGGCCGGCCGCAAGGGCAGCCCTCCCCCTCGCTCCGTCCTCCCGCAGCTGCACCTTGCAAAAGCAGCCCTGCATGTTTGCAATTATTTACACACAAAAAAGAGGAGGGGAAAAAAAAAAAAAGTGTCTTTCACATTTTGGTTTAAAAGAGGAATTAGAGAAACTAACCTCACCAGCACATTTCTCGGCACTAGCCCTGGGCAGGAACAAACAGTTCAGCTGACAAAAAGCTGCTTGCTGCAAGCGCAGTAGCTGATCCGAGCTGGTTTTCCAAACCAAGCCCCATCCAGTGCTGTTTTAAAGCACACACCACGTGAGAGCAGCTGTTGCTGGGGATGGATCTTGTTTTCCACCCAGCTTTCCTATACTGGAATAAAGTAGTCAGCAAAGAGGGAGTCGTATAAACAGGCAGGAGAAAATCCCCAGTTAGTTATGAAATTCGATGCTAAATTTTTAACCAAACCAGAAGCCTCCCTGGAAGAGACTGCACATCAGGGCTCCCACCCAGTTGTACTGACTTAGGGCTATGCAAAAAGCCTTAATTTGAAGTGCCCAAATTCAGCGCTGTGTCCAATGCTTCCCAAGAACCTGTCCTGCTCCTCTCAGACAAATGGAAAATTATGTCATTTTGCCAGGTCAAAGAGCTAGACGAGAGCACAGGCTAAAAATACCCCTGTCCTACTGCCCCAAGCCAGCCGGAGCACCGTGGCTCATACTTCCTCTCAATGTACATTTTTTCTTGGTGTGACAAGAGACAAGTTGCCTCTTGGCATGGCATTTCTGCCCCACACGTTCTCACTGAACACAATCATATCACACAGAGCCTCGGAGCGCGGCTTCCTCTGAATCACAGCAAAGAATCGGACCATTATATTTTACACATAAAGGGGAAGTTGAGAGGGGAGAAACTTGTGAGGGTGCCCCGGGCCGGCCGGCTCCGCCGGGCGCGCTGCCCTCCTGGTGTTCCCATGGCCTCTGCTGCTTGGGGCGCTCGCAGGGACCCCTCGTGTGCCCCAGGATGTGCAGGGCTCTGCGCTCGGAACGGGACAGCCGGGATGGTTGCCCAGCCCAGAGCTCTCTAGAATGGGCAAATTTGTGCCAGGCCGGGCAGGTTTGGAGCAAAAGGGCTCGCAGGGGTGACGCTGGTTTACGGATATGCCCAAGCAAAGGTACAGGGGTAGTTTCAGTATCCTTGTGCTCTTTCTTTACTGTGGTACAAATGAATGGAAAAAGAAGTCACTGGAAGTCACTGAAATTTTGATTTTGTGAGAAGTGACTTTGCAATCAGCATAGCTCACTTAAAGCCTCCTGATGTTTTCAAATGAAAAGCAGATGGAGCCTGAGTTCCCTTCATCGTGAGGCAAGGGATCCACGCTGTTGTGGGAAGCAAAGCAGGCCCTTCTTCACCCAGCTCCTCCTGGCACCTCTTAGGGCAAGGCCACAGGTTGCTTCCTCGTGCCAATCTGTGCTGCAAGAAGCTTGACAGGAGCCTGTGCCCAGGATAGTCCTCCGACCTCTAAATGTTGGGATAGCCATTTTCAAAGCAGGCTCCTTGGCATCTGCACACGCAAAGCTTGGGTTATTTGAGGCTTCGGTCCCTATCCCTACTCGAGGACAGCGCTGGCACTGGGGACACTGACCCCGCAGGTCACTGCACTGCCTGGAACATGTGCAGTCCACCCATGCAAGTCTTCATTTTCTCCTGCTTTCCCCCCTCAGCTTCCTTCTCATTAGAGGCGGCAGAGCAGCACCTCCTGCCTAGCCAGGGAATTCATACCAGGAGCTGC
The DNA here is from genome assembly GCA_032353885.1 of Nothura maculosa. Classification (NCBI taxonomy): domain Eukaryota; kingdom Metazoa; phylum Chordata; class Aves; order Tinamiformes; family Tinamidae; genus Nothura; species Nothura maculosa. Next base: position 440,381 of record JAUBOD010000174.1, read on the forward strand.
TTTTGGAGCTCACGCTCCTGACATTCAGCCCATCTGTCAGCGCAGGAAATCTCCATCCAAGCCCACGAGCATCTTCAGACACCTCGGACACTGCCAGTACCTTCCCCACCAAACCATCTCCACGGGTTCAAAGCACAAACCCCTAAACATGCTGCCAATGCACGGGCCCCCCCACTGCCGGGTGCTGGGCCAAAACAAATAACTTATTTAACACTTCATCTGCGGAGTTTACACACTGGATTGAATTTAGCCTTTGCAAGAGTCGTAACCGCATCTGTGATCCCAGCTGATGGCCAGTTACTGAGCACTCGCACATAGCAGGGCTTTTATTTGTAATAAAATATTTAGAGTGGAAAAATACCCCAGAATTTAATAAAAGCAACAGTCTGAGATTGCCAATGGCTTGTGGTGCATCCATTCAGATGCTCGGAATTCCCTCCATAAATAAAGCTGGACTTTCAAGTTCTGCCAATTAAATAAATGCCTGTTTTAACTCAGTTTTGTATTAAAACAGTAACCAATTTTACTTATACAAAATAAAGTGTGAGGTCCTGGATTGTAAGAACTAGGCTCCATTTGTGGATGTTTTTTCACACAGTTACTGTCTAAATAGCTGACTGTTCACAGAAAAAAACACCCAATTTGCATACCTAAGCACAACACGGGCAGAAGCCAACTTAAAGGCAAAACGAGCATACAAAATCGTATTTAGCTCTCCAGCTTTTTAAAGGGTTGGTCTTCTGTATAGAAGATACAAGAGGGATGACACCAAAATAGGGCTTTTTAGGGATAAGCATTTATAAAAATTACTCTGAGAGCTCCTGGAGTTGAATGAAGGGCAGTTTCTTTTCTAGATACTAGTGTCTTTTTCTGGAGGGTTTGTTGCAGCCTTCCTGCTCCGTCAGCTATCACCTCAGCACAGCGTCCTTTATTAAAACTTTTCCCTTTGAGCCATGTACCAAGTTAGGAGAGTATTTTAAATGCACCACAGATGGTGGATAAGGAGCGAGGAGGTAAAATTGGGACTGAAACGCTTTTGTTTCTGTTACCAGCCCAGGCCAAGGCTCCTGCTCTCCGTGCTTCGGGGAATCGTCCTTCCCAGACCTGGAAAGGGCCCATCTTCCCGTTTCAGCCTGTTTTGATTCCTGTAGCCACTAAACACTACTCTGTGGCTTAGTACTAAGCACAGCTTGCTATTACTGGCCTAGCTATTAAAGAAATATCAGATAGAAACAAGGGTGGGATTCCAGCAGCAATTACAGCCAAGCTCCCACATGGTGCCCCTGTCCCGGCGGCACATTCCGGTGTCTCCCTTCCCACAGCTCCGGCTATGGGGAGGCCAGGGCTGCCGTGCGGACATCTTGGGTAACCCAAATGGCCGCACACCACCCACCCAAAGATGAAGTAATTCCCTTCCAGACACCTCTGCTCCATGCGCCACTTCCTTGCTCTCTCAACACGAACAAGCTGCAAGGGAGCCTCTCATGAGGGACCAGCAGCTCCAAACGTTTTCCCCCGTCACCCATCTTGAGCCAAGCGAGTCCAGTCAACCTGGAACAGGCCAGAACAATGAGGACAGGGCCACGCTGCATAGTCTAGACTGGGATTTACACAGACGCCATTAACAGCTTGTGCCGCCCTCCACCTGTGCAGGCCCGCAGGGACAGGAGACCCCTCGACACTAACCTGCAGCTGTCACCCTTACGATGAGCCTGTGAAGGTGGTGACAGAGGCTGGGGGTTTCGCTGTCACTTCCTGTGGCTGACACCCCTGTGGCTGGGAGTGTGAGGAGAGGTGTTAATTGCTTGGTGAGCTCAGGCAGGAGAAGCAGGCGCCATGTCGGGAAAGGGGAGAGCCTCAAGAGTGCTTCTCTTGAAAATATTCCAAAGTAGAAGTGTCTGTTCGTAAGGACTCAGCATAAAGCCTTCCCCACCCGCTCAGGCACAGGGAGTTTTGGTCAGCCCAACTCTACAGTTTGTTCCTGCTAAAATGGCGGCTTGTTTACCTTTAAACTGAGTAAAGCGTAGTTCGGCAGCGAGGAAGCTACAAACTCCGGTATTTTCCCTCAGTCATCTAAAGGCCTTCCCTTTCCTGGGCTCCTTTCCACTGCTCCTTCCCCGGGGTACAGGGGGCTTCTCCAGTTTGCAAGGTAAAACTGGTACCTGCTGCAGTGCAAAGCAGCCAGCAATGACACTCAACAGATTCCTCACGCTTTCCAGATTTAAACACAGAAAAAGCTTAGGTCTAAGTTAACTAACTTAAGTCCCATGCCAAGGGACTGATTTTGGCTACAACCATTAGCAGCCAGGCCTAAACCATCGGTTCTGTTACCAGAGTTAAATCCCTGCCACATGCACACCAAGTGCTGTGGGGCTCAGGCCGGCAGAGCAGCCAGGGAGCTGAGGGAGGGCAGCAAACTGAGAAGAGGCATCAAGGCACTTAACCAAACACTAAAAAAACAGCAAAAGGCTCTGCAGAAACAGCAGATCAAAACCCAGAGCCTCCCAGTACGCGGAAACCAGCATTCGTGCCAACAACAAAGTCATGCCAAAGACCAGGTGCTTGTTCCTGCTGTTGGCCACCCACTAAAGAAAGCAAGTGGGTGATATAAAACCCCAAGAAACCACATGGAAAGTGCTAAGGATGTGATGTCACTAGAAGCCACTTTGTGTCCATTTTACCTATTCTTTAATTCTCTTCCTGAGAAGCCTGAGTCTCCTTCAAGATTATCCACTGACACAAGCCTCTGCCAGCATGCCCTGTGTAAAGGCCTCACACTGGAAATGCATCTTCTTCACAGCTAGGTGCCAGCTAGATGGCTTCTAATTTTTGATAAAAGAAGCATTCTCCCTTACAAAGACCACCTCTTGGTTTCAGCAAGTTCTGTAAGACACTGCAATTCTTCCAAATGCACTGGCAAAGGGCCTGTTATTTTCTGACTTTCCCCAACAGGACAGTCCTTGGAGGCCACGCAGGACACCACGTGGGAAACAGCTGCTGCCTACTCTGGCACTTTGTTAGTGACTCTTGGATCCCTCCAGCTGGGAACCCAAACCCTTGATGGTTTGACTTATTGCTTTGAAAAGCAACATATGACAATCTGTGTTGATGCACAACGTGTCTTTATGTTGCTTCCTGTGTCATGAGTCTGTGTCATGACTTCTAGAAACTGTAGCAGACAACAGAAAAAGCAAAGTTGAGTTGCCTTCTAAATACAGAAACCATAGAGAGCCTCTTTATTTATTAAAGACAGCTGTAAAGCTGTACATGACCACCTATTTTTAAAGGTCAATTCAAGTGGCCATGAAGACTCTGCAGCAAAAGAAAGCTCCAAACATAGAAACTGGGTGACAACAAGAATAACATCTATTTGAGTCCATTAGAATGGGAGAGCTCTCTGGAGCCCTGGAGAAACCAAACGACCCATCTTATCATCAGAGATAGATGATAAAATGATCTTCCAAGGAAAGAACCTAGGAACTTCACTGTGTCCAGCACTATCCCAGCCATGTGGCTTGAGCCCCCAGCACTGGACTGGGCTGGCTGTGCTCCTGTGAGGCACCTAAACAACAGTCCTGCAAAAATGCAAGTCTGCAAGGCCTCTGCAGCTTGCAAAGGTGCCACCAACACGTACGCTGGGTGTCGGGTGGGACAGCTGCCCTGGTCGAATGCAGCGACACGCTAAGGGGATTATCTGTGCAGCTGCCCGGGCTGCATTAGCCACCAAAGCCAACAGGAACCTCACTGCCCGTCCGCGTGGACAGCAAGCTCCCTCCTTAGCACCGCGTGATAGAGGATCGATCTCCGTTTGAAATGCACATGCTGATTGAATTGGAATAATTCTAAAGAATTAAGAAGTGTTGACCTCAACCTTAAAGGTGACAGCTCCTTTCCTCCTGATGGGATTGCTGCTTCATTAGCACGGAGCTCATTTACATCCCTTTCATGGTGGAGCTCCTGACGCCCTGTCAGCGCTGAATGCAGAGCCTGGACGGCAGCTTTATCTTATCCCTTGCCCGAAGCTGCCGGCAACGCTTCTAATGACAAAGGAACTGTCACAAACCAAAGGTCCTCCTTTGGGCAGGGCTCGGGAAGGGCTGCAGGATGCGTGTGGGGATGCCACAAATCTAAAGGGATCTCCCCCATGCTCCTGGGCCCAAGGTCCTCATGTACATTAGAATGCTCCTGGCACCTTAGGCAGGGAGCTGGTGGCAGTCGCTATTCAGAGTCTACATGATTAATGACAGTTCCAGGCTTATAAACCTTCCCATTACCCTGGCTGATGTTTTAAATTAAACAATATGAAATATTTTCATGAATATAGCAAAAGCCTTATATTAATATAACAAGCCTTCTATTCCCCAAACTAGGGTACCACAATTTCTAAGATGCATCTTTCTTCTGTCATGGGAGATGGCGATTTTTATCTGCTTTCCAAGTAATTTATTTAGCAATTATGTTCATTTACTTCAAAAAGATTCATTTCTGAAATCTGAATGCTGAAGTCACAAAATAACCACAGGATTACTAAAGGAAAAAAAATTTTCTTAAGTGCTTTTCGGTTTTATCTTTCCTGCAAGATGTTAATAAATCACTCTTAATTTCCAAGGAAGAGAAAAATGTCTCAAAGGCTGCTTAATGCAAAAGGGGTAGAGTGGTTCAAACAAACTCTCTCTACAACATTAGAGCATTTCAAACTCCTCTGTAAAACAAATATAACCTGGATCATGCTTAAATAGGCTGAAACGAAAAGTCTTTTAATGTAATTCCAAAAGGACCATCAATCAGAAACTGGTTAACAAAATAAAAATTCATTGAGCAGTTAAGTGTGGACAAAGGCACGTTAAAAACGGTGGAGCCTCCTGCTCTCATCAGAAAGGTTTCATGACACCTATATAAATTTTTTACCTGGAGATGCCTATCTACAGATAGCTGCCCAAAGTGGCTGTAAGAGGAGATACAGCACAAGTGACAATTTCCTTAGCATTCAAACTCCTTTTTCCTTCAGCCTTTTCTAGAAACATCGTGAAGAATAAAGACAGTGGGTGAAGGAGAAATGCAGACCTGGAACAGAGAGAGGGAGCTGCATGGCCCGGCAGCATTTGCTCCTGCACCCTTCCAAATATTGCCCTGGCGTAAAGCACCACTGGAATACAATTTGGGCTACATCTCAGGGATTTCTATGAGACAAACTTTGCTTATATTTTAACCCTGTGACTAAGTGTAGAGCTGAACAGAAATAACTTTTTCCTAAATCAACACTTTGACATGTCTTTGAGATTGTATGAGAGCTATCATGGCACTGCCTAGAAACATATGCACGTACCTTGGTCTGGATTTCTGTGTCCCACTGTTTCTTTTCCTCAGCCTTTGATAAATCCAGCTACAAAGTCCTTGCTTTGGCTTTGCAACACCTGAAATGATGTTTTCTCCCCATTTAACGGTAGCATCACTCCTGTACCTGGCACCTCGCACTGACAAGCCGGGAGGAGGCTGCTCTGCTGGTGGGATGGTCTCTGGTCTCATGGGCACAGGGAGCACCACATATTCTGGCTCCATGAGATCAGTTCAGGGAGGTCTCTCCAAGGACAGAGGCACTTGCTGCTCTCCTCCTTTTCACAGGATGAGGCGTGCTCTCGGGCTGGGGTCTGCCAGAAGCCCTCAGCCCTTTCCTGCCTTCCCTTTCTCTGCTTTTGGAGCTCCAAGTTTCATGCCAGCTCCTCACCTCCTTGTCAGCAAGGCAGGTTGCACAGGGCCCTGCTTACTGGATGCTTTGGGGTTGACCCGTGCAGTCCCTGGAGACCTGGCTGCCCACGTGAGCACTGCAGTCAGCTGCGTTTGGATCAGCCAAGGATCAGGATTGCGGCTTTGATGCTTTCAGAAAGAGGGTGCACAGCTACACACGTGCTAATGATCAGCAACCCGACTGCCTGACAAGGATTCT
>JAUBOD010000174.1:451401-463823 GCA_032353885.1 Nothura maculosa
TGAGTTCACAATCAAAGGGACACTGTCAGCTCCCAAAGCAGGCAGGTTTCACCAAAAAGAAAAATAATTTAAAAATGAAACTAGCTCAAACTTTTTTATGATTTATTTTTTTCACTGAAAAACAACAAAACTCCACTGTCTGGGTTACTTATGTATTAACTAAGCACCTAGGATGTGAAAGTGAAACTGCCAAGCCTATTTTCAAGATGCAAACTACAGTTTCATAATTAAAAAAATACTGAAAACCCGCATTAATGATGACCTGTAAAACTGACTTTTAATCTTTTTTAAAGTTGCATTAACAGAGAAAAACAATGACCTATGAAGCATATTGGGATAGGCGATCCAAATAACTAAACTGAACTTGGAAGAGACGGAATCGCCAGTAATGATCCACTCGGGGTGCCAAAAGAGACGGTGCTCCCATTGTCTGGGGATCCCCAATTCCCCTTCCTTTTCTTTCCCATCTCAGCAAAGTGCTACGAGAGCTGCCCTGAAACGATCCGCAGTCAGGAATGGCCAGGACTACAGTGACAGCCAGGCTACGTGGTGCAGATCCACAGAGCTTGACCCAGTCCTACCTCAGTTCTAAGAGCAACTCTAGTGCCTGACAAACCGAGCAAAATATTCTACACCCTTTGCTTCTCTCCTCTGTTCAGTGTCCTCTGGCTTACAGAGCAAAACTCTGGGCTGATGCTGATTTATTTTGGGCTCCTTAATTCACTGATTTAAATATGTTTATATTTAACATCTATATGTTAATATATTTATATTTTCCTGCTGTTTGTAGGTATGGAATTTTGTTTTAGAGAATAGGTCTTTGAATAATCGACCCATTGTTCCTGATGAAGAATTTACCTCCAGGTCTGTTGGTAAATATGACACCAGGTCATCCTTGGAGGATGACAGACACATTTATGTCAATTTATCATCCTGCTTTGTTCACATTGCGCCTCTACAAAAGCGCCCATTCAGGAGGCTCCCTGTTGTGGGGATTCTCTCTGCTTCAGCAAACGCCGTCCCAGCTCCCGGGAAATGGCTTCCAGGGGAAACCAGAGAGGCCCTGGACCCACAGAAGGGATTCACCCTCATCCCATTACGTGCATGAGCACAGATCTGCAAGGGCTGCGCGTACGGAATCGCTCAGCTCAACTTCATGAGGCCTCCCTGTCCTTTAGCCAGGAGAGGAATAAGAAAAGAAAAAGAGAGAGAGAGGGAGAGAGAGAAAAAGCGACAAGACAGGTTGCCTCATGAGAGATTAGAATTCCATCAACACAGCCAAAATAATTTTGTGACTCTCCCATACTACTGATGGTCTTTGTACCCAAGAGCACCATCTTTCTCAGCACATTCCAATAGCCAAGAGCAGAATTTTTACACAGGAAGGTTGAGCTGATCCCCTCGGCATCGCCCAAGCGCAGCGCACGGTCAGTGACGTTCTGCTGCACTCCGTGACAGCAGCTCCACCACTTCGGCATCGAGATTCCTTTGTAGTTTGGTTATTCGCCGTCTCAGCAGCAAGGCCATTGTAATTCTCACCTGAGGCAAAGCACATGGAAATCCAAAACACACGCGGATCCCTCCTGCTGCTCCAGCTGCTAATCAATTACAAGAAAGGGAAGCGAGCGCAGAGTACTTTAAGGGCCTTGTGCTAGTAAAGAAAAGAATATATGCAAGATATTCATATATTTTCCTAGTTGAATGAAACCACCACAACTGTAGGCACTAATTAACAATTCTGGTGGTGATCTAAGAGAAGGGAAACTTAGCTTAAAAAAGCTAAAGCTAAAAGCTAACAAATGTTTGACTGCCCTGCTGTGAGAAAGCACCTCAGGCTCAGAGAGCGTCAGTCCGTCTGTCACAGCAGAGCCATAAGGAAGTGAAATAGAGAAGATGGAAGCAACATTTAAATGTCTGATGATATTTTTTCAGCCATAGCCACGACCTTTCTAAGGAGGAAACGGGGGAAGAGCTATTAACTGAGGAGGAAGAGTTATAACAGTCTTGCAGCCCCATGCAGCCCCTACCAGCATCACGATTAATGCCGCGTTGGCTCTCTAGTCTTGCACAAGACCATGTGAAGCGCGAGCCTCACTCTGCCACACAGGCCAGTTCGAGGTTTGGCCAGAATTACAGCAATTCAACACTTGGGGAGAGGATGATGCCCTAGCGATGCCTGTAAGAAGCCCGCCCAGGCCATGACTCACCCCAGTGCTGCACGGAGCAGCGTGGGGCTCCCCATTGAGCAGCAGCCCCTGCGCCCGCAAGGCGCCACGTTCCTCGCGGCAGCCACAGCCGCTCCAGGGAACGAGTCACGGAGATTTCCGCTCTTACGCAACGTTCAGAGCATCATCGGGCCACGCTCTTCTCTGCGTCATCCCCATCTGCCCGTGGGATCTTCGGGGATCCCTGAGGAGCTGCACAGGGGAAGGCAGTGGCCTGCCCTGATCAATGGGTGCGCAAGGCAACAGCAGCCGCTGCTCCTGTCCAGGCACTCACAGGAAATCATCCTCTAGATTCACCCCAACAGGGACAAGACCAAAACTTTCCAGGCAAAACACTGCGGTGAATCCTGCTCTCAACTTCCTTGTGGAAAGTTTCCACACAGTCACTTTAGTAGCCTGGATTCTTCCATACGACACTAAAGCACTTGGTCTACACTCTGAAGTTCAGCTTCTTTCACAAAAGGCCGTTGCCCTGCAAGAGCCTGCCCACCTGCTGGGAACGAGGGACATGGGATCCTGTCCCAGCAGCACAAAGGGAAGGGGCGGCAGGAGGGAGCCAGGGAATGGGCCCTGTGGGAGCCCCGTCAGCCTCGCATGACGGAGCTGGGGACAAGGCTGTAGTGCCAGGAAGCCACTGGGATCCGCAGGGACAGCCGCAGTTATCAGCAGAGGTGACGGGCACCGTGGGAGCGCCAGACGCTGCACAGACACTCGCACAGCGGGAGCGTTCCAGACGCAGCTCCACGGGGGGGACTGTCGCACCCAGCTGCCCTGGCCTCTGCGCAAACCACAAAGGTCTCCCTCAAGCTGCACCTTCAGAACTGGTTTAACTTTAAACCCCCTTCCCAGCAATAGCGACCGGCAGAGCAGGCTGCAGAGCAGGCAGGCCCCTTCCCGCTGGGACAGCAGCTCTCCAGGCACTGCCTGGAAGGGCCCAGCACCAAGATGCTCCAAGCCAGAGGTGCCCAACCTAATGGCCAGGTTGCTCATTCTTCTGTGCTTGGAAGCTCCAAATCAATTTTTCTTGGGCAGAGCTGGCATACTCGCTCGCCGCGGCTCCGGTCTGTTCCGCGCTCCAGCTCTTCCCAGCGAAGAGGGGCGCCCAGCTCCACATCCCGTTGCCTCCCTCGCGCTCCTTCCCTTCCCTGCTCCTTCCTGCTCACGACTCCACACACCTTCACCCGCCTAGGCCAACAGCAGCGGAACAGAGAACAACACTGGAAGAAGCACCTTTGTGGCCACAAGGGATGAGACCCCCATGAGTGTAAAATATTCTTTTCTCTGCATATTCCAGAGGGTGAAATACTCTTTTCAACACATATTCCACATTTCATCTGAGGAACTAAACACCTTGGAGAATAAGGCTCCAAGTGGATGTTACTGTTACTCAAAAGGGGAAACCGAGGCACAACGCAGGGAACAAGTGTAACCCGAACCCAAGCGAGCCCCACACAGCGGCGTTTGCTGCACAGTAACCGCGAGGCCACGTCCCCTTCCCAGGTACCTAAGGGCTTGTGCCCAAGAGCACCAGGGAAGGAGGGGTCCATCCCTGGGCCATCTCTGCGGCTCCAAGGACCATGTATTATTTATTTCCAGCAGGGACATGGAGCGGTCACAACAAGTGCTGAACATGAATGGGTGTGAAATCAAAGCTATCTGCAAATGCAGCCTGCAGGCCACAAAACGATGTAGAATTCAAATGTCTTTTTCAATTCTGCCCCGAAAGCACATCACTGACCCAGGAATTACTCTAGTAAGATACAAGACTGCAGGAAAGGGGATGAGGGAGGAGGAGAAGGCTCCCAAATTTGTGTGGGCAGCATCTTATTTGTTTGATTTCCTTTGACCTAGTGAAGTCATGTTCACTTAGTCAAGGAATTGAGTTTGCAAGCAATAAAAATGTAAAATATAGGAAGCACATGAGAAAGTAGCAATGGTTAGTTCTGCTTGCACCTGCAAATGCAATTGCTACAGTAAATATTTAGCACCTACACAGTGATGGATGTAGAAGGATGCTGCCGATATAAAAACATCCTCCAGCCCAAATGGCTGTTAAAAATATATTTTATATATTACACATACATAAAATCCTACACGCACAGCTGGGAATGTCAGAGAGAGGTCAGAGCCAGTTTGTGATTACACAAAACATCCCCTTCAGTATTAATGGGGGCTGAATCAGATCTTCAGGTCACTGACTGGACTCATATGCCATGTTCCTTTCAAATTAAGGGCTAATTACGGAGTGACATTTAATTTGATGGTGCAACAAGCTTCTCAGGAAGACTAGGCCAAAATAGTCTTCCTTTTCCCCAAAAAACAGGAAGGATGCCTCATACAGCTCATGGCTGTCCTTAAAATCCTCAGCAGAACCCCTGGTGATCTCTAGCTGTAATCTGGGTCAACCCTTTAGTTTTCCCTTTCTTCCCTGTAATTAGCAGAGAGAGATAAATCGTGGGAGCAGCAGCAGTTCAGTTCCAAACTGTGGGGTCTTGCTGTGTATTTTTATTATTTATCATTATTTTCACAGACAAGGCTTCAAATCTTGTAAATGCCACTTCAACCAGCCATAAAAAGATGCAAAGGAATAAATGAAGATTTTAAAACTCTTCCTTTTTATTCCTGCACAGGGGAAACTTGCTTTAGTTGGGCGCCTATAACAAGCAACTTCGCAGAAGGAAATCAAATCATTCTGAGCAGCTCCTCTCTGCAGCGGTCTCTCAGGGAACCCGCTGCGAGCCAGAACCAGCTCCTGGAGAGGTGCCCTCCTTTTCTTCCTGTGAACTCCTACGGAGCCGTCTCCACTCGACTGCCTCTGAATAATGTGCAACAACAGCCGAGCGACAGCGGGTGCCAGGGGAGCTCCAGCCGAGGCAGCCAGCAAACCCCCCGCTCCGCCTTAGCTTTCAAGAACCGCTTGGGTATCGGAGCGACGCAGGTTTAGACAGCAGAGACCCAGACCACCAGAGACACAGCGCACACCAGGCTGCAGTTCTACCAAGCTCCACAAACTGCCTCTGAGCTTTACACCAAGTCCAGCACGTAACTCATTCCACCTCCGAGATGCCTGGTTAGGATGCAGATGTGCCCTTTATTTGGCGCTCCACAGACAGTCAAGCTCCCCGCTCCAACACTGCTGGCCTGGCCTAGCAGACACTCCGTCCTGCAGGGGCGCAGAGCCCGAGCTCTCCTGGCACACGTAGGCCTGGCCTTTGGAAGCTCCTCCTTCACCAACAGCACATCCCAGACAGTCATCTGTTTCCCACATCCAGGAGGATGGAGGAGACAGATGACATTCCACATTCTCATGCCAGGGCCCAGCAGCGGTAATCAGTCTCCACAGCCTCCCTCACCAAAAGCCAGCTCTGAGAGCTGCCCTTGGCCTCCTCCGAGACGCTTCCTTGCCATCTTTCTCCCTTCCCCTCCAGATGCACACGCGCTCTCGCTCTAATAAGCTGCTGCTTGTGCCAAGGCAGTTGTGAGGTGCTGCACGTGTTTACACTACATTACTCGGGGTCCCTTGCAAAGGGCTAATCATCTGCAATGCTACTTGTTACCAGCACATCAGTTCTTCACACAGGTTCTTACCAGCTTTAGAATCCACAGAAAAAACCTAATATCGACACCAGGAAACTCATCCCATTTTCTTCTGTGGAAGCCCCAGTGAAACATGAATCAGAGGGCAAAGGGGCATCTGTCTACACGGCAGGAAAAGAGTATGAGAGTTCAGCTGAAGGTAGGGACAGCTGGAGCTTGTCCGACATGCAGCCTCTTTACAGGGCTACCATATGGCTGCTGGTGCAGGACTACAACAAGAGATCTTTGACACATGTCAACTCCAGCTGCTAATATGTAATCAGTCTTGGGAGGAACAAAAACGTTTGGTTCCTTGGTCTTCCTTTGATTCCCAAATTTGATCCCTGAATCTAAAGCCTTGTTTTTTTTTCCAGCTTCTTCCTGCTTCCCCATCAATAAACTGTGCATCTCCATCAGTCTCAGTTTGTGCCCAAGCAAAGAATCACAGGTTACCTGCTGGGCACCAAGGATACACACAGCCTAATCCCTGGAAATTAACCTTATTTCTTTTAATCACATTTCAAAATTAAGCCTTTTGGGGAGAGAGATGTAGAGAAACTGGGTTGCTAAACTACAAATACATCTAAAAAAACCTGTTACCAAGCTGAAGATGCCAACAAGGAGAACAGAGCTGAGCCCCGAGCTCACCCTTGAGCCCCGCCACCGCAGCAGACACACTGGGACACACACAAGGCTCCCAAAGACCCCCAGCTCCTGCCGAGTCCTTCAGGGGAAGTGCCTTGACCCCAGCCCCAAGGAGCAAAGCTCCTTTGTTAGGCAGCTGCTCTGCTCCTGCCATCCTCATCGTGAGCCTCAAACAGGTACTGTCAGTGCCCAGACTGCACCCAGGTCCTGACAGGGATCGGGAAGGAGGGAACTCAGAGACCTTTTGCAGAGCCTCTTAGATGGACTCCTGTGAAGCAGCGACAACCTGGCTTTACTAGGAGCTGTCCTGGTCCTCACAGCAGCACTTGCGACCTCCTCTCCAGCAAGCACAGCCAGCCTTTCCCTTGCACCCTGCAGGAAAAAGGGACACAACTGCAGCAAGCCACTGGAATTGGGGATTTCAAGAAACAGTCACATGGCTTCTTGCCACGGGGTAATAATCCTTTCCAGGGATTTGTTTTAGCAGCAAAGTCAACTTCTGTGGCAGCCTGAAAGGTCTCATGAGATAAAACATTCATGCAGGCGACACAATGCGGCCCCAGGAGTTTGCGATTAAATCATGAAGACGACAGCGCACAGCAAATTTATTCAACATTGTTTATTCCACATTTTTTCCATATGCCTGAAAACAGTGAGGAAAGAAATTGAGATTATAAACAGACACTTCTTTCCACAGAGAGGAATCTTTGCACAGGAGCCAAGCGGCCAAATCAGCCAGGAGCACTGAGGGCTGGAGAAGATGGAGAGATGAACTAGTCTGATTAGAATTCCCAGCGACACTGTCCCTAACCACACACGAAAGGTCAGGCGACTCGAGCAGCGCTAGTTGGGAGCTGCTTCCTCCTCCTCTTCCTCTCTCCCGCCTCTTACTCCCCTCTCTTGCTGTTCCAGGTGCCCTTTTCCTTCTGCTGCATGTTGAGATTTCTCCCTGTCCCCTCTGAGCACTGACAGTGAAAGAGCAGTTGGAAACGCCACAGAGATGAGAGAGTCTGAAGTCCCTAAGAGTCTTGAACGTCAAAGCTTTTAAGCGGCCTCTCAGATCAGCAAAACTGTTTCAGCCTGGGCTAGCCATGTTGTTCAGATCTACACATTGCTCCATCTTTGATGAAACTTCAATGCACATCTTTAAGACAGACGTAAAAATGAGCCGATGAAGCAGAAAGCGACGCTTGACAAAGATCAGAGCAGCAGCCCACACTTAGTTTGACTGATCCACATCAAAATGCATTTCTGAGATATACCGAAATACTCGAGAAAATCCTCTTCTGATTAGAGGAAATAAAGAAATAAACTATATTGCCACGTTAACACAGACTGTATTCTGGTTAAAAACATAAACCTTAAAGATTTCTTTTTGTCTATTTTAAAGACTTAAGTTTTCACACTTTTACTTAAGACTAAAGGAACTGCAAATAAATAAATAAATGGCAGTTAAGACTCTCTGCTAATCACACAAGTACAGCAGCCACTTAACAGGTTGTGATCCCCATGCTTGGAGCCCACACGTCACTCTCAGGCTTCCAGTCTCGCCACGGTCTGTGATCAAAGCAGTGCCTTGCACTGACACAAGAGGTCAAACTTTCAAGAACCTTCCTGGTTTGGATCTGCAAAAATCCCCGGGCGTATCTCATGAGAGCAGCATACGATGGCGCCGGGCACGTGCCCGTGTGGGGCACGGCCACAGACGCCCAAAAACCCATGGAACTTGATGCCATCGGCGTTGGTGGGTGCACTGTGTTCCCCAGCGCTGCTAATGCTCGACTGAGAGCCTCAAAAACCCTCCGCTGCCTTTATAGCCGCTGCATTTGCACTGCAGGGAGAATTTGCAGGTAAGTGGTATGAGGCAGCCAAATGTCTCCTTTACAAGGTCTCACCCGCACAGGGCTGTGATAACAAGAACTCCTGGCTTTGCACCGGTTCTCTGGATCTCTTCTCCATCAAATGATGGCAGGAAAAACTGCTTGGTGTCCCTCACACAGCAGCACCAACACAGGTCAGCCTCCCATATTCAACCATATGTGTGTGAAAGAAATAAGATAGCCTTCTCCTAGCCTTCTAACTAGCTCTAAATATACAAATTTTATACATATACCACACACATATACAGTGAGAGAGAGAACACAACCTTTGGAAGAGAACCAAGTTAAAAGAAACTGGCAGCATCCTACGGCAGGACGCACCAAAGAGGCTATGGAAATAGCCGCCGTGTCCACGGGTTTCCCTCGGAATGATTTCACGTGCTGAGGCAAATTGGAGTTGAGTGGCACCACTGAAGTGGAGCCAGAGTGACCTACTTTCACTCCCCAGAAGCTGGAGCACATCCTAGTCCCTATTAATAATAGACACACTTCAGTGTAAATCCTGTGCTATTATCTGAATACTGCTTCAGTCCTTAGAGTAATAAAAAACCCAAAACCTAGTTCACAAAAGCATCTTTAATACATGAGCATTTCAGATCTTTGCCACAGATCCATAAGACAAGTTTTGATCCCAACAAACGCCCTCAGTTCTGTTCAGTCCTGACTCCAGTTACGTCCCCTCCCCTTCAGTGACTTGGCCATGCTATGGAGTGAGAACTGCAGCTCTCTCAGGCTATGGGTTTTGTAGATAAGTGCTGTTACAGCCAGCAATGCAATCTCTGTGTTCCTCTGAGGTCTTCCCAACCATTAAGGAAACCTTTTCCCAATCCACCACTCCGGAGATGCATGGCAGAAAAACACAGTACCTTGATCACACCCAGCTCCCTGTCACAGGGAGGCAGGTTCCCTTACTGAAAACCCACCGCTTCCCTGTATGGGTCTCTGTTTAGCACAACAGGCTGCATTTTCTTGCAGACCTTTGACAACCTTCCTCAGTGAGACCATTTCTGTGCTTAAGAGAGGCTAGAAATGCACTCAAGCAGGATAAAGCCTTACAAGCTGCAAACCAACTCCTCTAGCTTAAAGGCAGACCTCGCCCTGCTGCTGCTTTTCTGCAGGTAACTCAGCATCATCTGAGCAATCCTGGTCTCTTCCACCTGAAAAGCTGGGGCCACTGCTTGTCCTCCCAGTCGCCCAAGAACAGGGTTTTCCTGCTAAGCATGGCCAGTGAACACACTCAAACAGTGCTGCAGCGAGTGCCCTTCCTCACAGGCACTAAAGCAGGGCTGTGGCCACAGCGCTCCTGTGAGCAGTTCCCACCTGGAAGCCTTCCCGCCAGAGCTCTTCCCAGGTACACAGTGTCCGGTGGCCCTGGAGCAGCTGCCGGTGCCCTCTCCGTGCTGAGGATGGACAGTCTGAGACGTCGCGCACGGACACGGTGCCCTTGGGGGCCCAGAGAGAACTCCGAGGGTCTGAGCTACAAATGCAACAGGTTTCATGTTTGCACAGGCACCACATCGCACTGCAAGCACCAAGTCCGACTGGCACAACGTGAATGCTTCCTAGTAGCAGCGTGCTGAAAGTTCATCTTATGTGTGTGGATGAGTCTGGGACAAAAGTGCTCCACGAGCAGGTTCCCAAGGGTGCCGTGACAGCTGCGTTGCAAACTGCAGCTGTAGATAAATGAAGAGAGGAAAACGGCACTTCTAGCAAAGTTACAAACAGGCCCCTCATTGCCTCTACTCCAAATATATACAAGTATCATGGATTTGCTTCGTGGTGGCTGTGACCAAGCGTGCTGCCAACTGTTCTCTGCGCTTGCCTCCCAGGACCTCCATCACCTGCAGCATCTTCCCTGCAAAGGGCTCCGAAAGCTCCACAAACTTTAGCTGGTGTTTGAACTGGCCAGGAACAAGAGATGGGCTGGATCCAGAGCAGCCCATGGGGTCGCCTCTTAGAAACGCAGTGACTACTAGGAGGGTCACCAGGGGAGGAGGGGACTTTCACCCTAACCTTAAAGGCATTGAAAAACACTTCAAAACCTTGCAGCCAACCCACAAAGCAGCAGCCCCAACTCCTCCTGCATCTCCATTCTGCAAAACAATCCAGGAAAAAGTGATTGGCCATGGCATTTTCCAAGGCAAAATAGGAACGGGTTCAAGGTATCTAGGCAAAAGATCCAGAAAAGTCCAGGCAACAAACAAGGGGCTTCCAAGGCAAACAAGGAGCAAGCGGTGCAGCCCACTGGGAAGCAGTGCAGCCTGCGGAACAGACCCGCTCGGCACCAGGACATCCCGCAGGCCCTTTGTGGCCGCAGGGGACAAAGGGCCTGGCTACCAGGGTGCTGAGGGCGGCAACGGCTGCCAAGCCGAGCAGCCCCGCGCCGCTTTCGGCTTTTCTCCTGCATCCCTCAGTGCTCCGTATTTAAACAATCTCGTCTTTTAGCCCCTCTCTTGTCCGCCACTTCCGCATTTAATTGCGAGTTCACGGGTATTAAGCGGCCGGCGCAGCTGAAGCCGCCGCGAGCGGCTGGCCCCCCTTTCCTCTTAAAAGGGGAAATGGTTCTTGCTGCGCTTGCCTCTCTCTTTCATTTCCCCTTCCTCGGCCGCTTCGCCCCTTCCCACTCCACACTTTGTCCCTTTCCTGTTCCATTTCCCATCCCACATTTCTTTCCCAGTCGCTCTGTGTTAATCAAACGCAGGAAGGGGAGATGGCTCCAGGCGCCCACCCCTGCCCATGTTGCACAACTTCCTATGGGAACCTAGGGAAACCCCGGCTGCAAGCTCTGCAACGCGAGCACGGAGAGGCAGCAACAAGGAAGGTGTCACACACCTCTCCCATGTGCGTTTGGGTGTGTTTGGGCACCAGGCCAGAGACACTAGAGGAGGGGGAAAAAAAGAATTTTTAAAATGAAAAAGGATAAACAACGAACAAGGTGCTCCTATTGCCCCCTTGCAATCTCTGTCTTGCCCACAGTGATGTAACTTGCGAGTCGCTGGCTTAGCTGGTTTAACATTTGTTGGCTTAGCTGGTTTAACACTGCTAAGAGAAAGGAACCGGCCCCGGCAGCAGGTGCCTGCTCAGAAGGAACCGAGCTCCGCGGCGACTGCGCCGGAAAGGAACAATCTGGTGCCAAAACCAAAAGCCACAGTCAAATAAGAGCCCCTGCCCAGGGAAACCCGAGACACGGAGCCTCCGAGCAAGCTCGTTAATCCTGCCACGCGTTACCAGCCACCTCTTTACTCCATCTGCCCTCTCCTGTGCCCGCCAGACACCCGCAATGCCGTGACTTGGTGTTCAGAGCACAAATGGCAACACGTAACAAAAAAACTGTCCAAATAAGATGACAAAAGGCAGATTTAGGGAGCAGTCCTGCAGCTTTCCCAGCCACAAGGGCACAGGACGATCCCGGCCCCAGCCATCATCCCTGGGCTCCCCCGCAGGGCAGGAACAGCTGAATGGCCCCAATGGGCACAGGGCAGTACACTGCACAAGATTAAAGAAAAAAGTAAAAACTTCCTATTCTGAATCTCCTGCTTCAGCCCTCTGCTACGGTGAGAAACACTCAGAGCATGAGCCAATCCCCAAGCTTGGATGGTGGCCCTTGGTAGGATGGATGGGGCAGAAGTGACGCCACTTCCACTCCCATGTAACAATTTTGACAAAAATCAGGTAGTGATGCCCAATATCAAAGATTCTGATGTCACAACTTTCAGGCCACCGGTGCTCACATGTCATCCTTACTTGATGGGAAGTTATATAAACAGAGCAACCCAAAAGTTGCAACGCTAACACAAAGCAACAAAACTTCTCTTCTGCTAGAGGAGAGTCCAGCCCTTCTTTTACAGGGCACTTAACACACCGTTAAGGTTTTCTATCTATTGAAATAGGGAAGCCAAATTGCTTTGACAGTTCCAGCTCTACACATCAAAGCGCATGTCCAGCCCACTGGAAATGGCTTGAAAAACGGGCCTTTGGGTCACTGTCCTGCACTTTATTTTTTTGCCTTGTGGTTTCTAAGCTTTTTTGAGCACATCATCCTACACTTCCCATCAACCATGAGATCTAGAAGTGGAGTTTAAGAAATGAAAGCAGA
>JAUBOD010000174.1:485203-498873 GCA_032353885.1 Nothura maculosa
CTGTGTACAGAGCACACAAATAACCTTTCACCTACCCCTATATAATTCATCGCAGCTTCCTCATTGCACTAAAGCCACTGATGATTTATTCTAGCTAAGAATTAATCCCTTTGATTTCTATAGATGATTTATCTTCAAGCAAGATAGATAGAGGTAGTTTGCAACGAGCTTTGCAGAAATAATTTCTCAGGTTCTCACTCGCCAGGAACCTAGGCTGCTAGTGGAGCATTTGCATTTCCTTTTTTAACATCAGCATAAAAATAATTTTAAAAGAAAAATGCTCAGGAAACTTGACTGCAAAATGACATAGAACAAATATAGAGAGGCTAAGAATGAGCACAGAGAACAAAGAAACAGAATTGTTAGTCAGGGTTGGGTGGAATTCTTTCTATTTGATAAGACGATAATGTTCTACATTCAGTTAAATTCTGAAAGCACTTAATTAGCTCACAGTGTGTGGAAGAAGGAGATAAGTTTTAGTGCATTGATTTGAAAATGGGGAAACTGAGGAATAGGTGGTGTCGCTAGGTGAAAAACTGGATCTCAGGGGTTGTCAGTTCGGGTTTGCCCATGGACGCCCCGGCCAAAGGGGTGCCCATAATTGTCCCCAGGTTCCCAGCCGGCTGCTAACCCTGCACAGCTGCAGTGGTGCCTGCAGCCGGCGCCACTTCGGGGGCTTTTGTCAACCCAGTGTTTGGAAAACCCTAATAATCCCAGAGAAAAAGTTCTCACAACTGCACAGCGAAGAGGTTCCAGGATTTGCAGACAGAGGGATATACTTTGAAGTGCATCACCTCTTTTCATTCTACTGCCTGATTCACCTCTTTTGTCATATTTCCCCTCTTTCGCTCTTCTCCAATCATACCCACTACTTTAAACTAATCATGTACTAAAAAGTCTATAATTAGATTTTTGTGATGCTCTTTCCTAACATAATCTTTGATTATTTAATTAAGGGTTCTCACTGGGCTCTTGAAATGAGAAAAGAGATTTTTGGTTTAATTAATCAAAAGGTCTTGCTCAATTCAGGGCATTTTTAAGCAGTTTTGTTTTCAGTAAAGTGTAAAAAGCACCTTTATTATTCATGACTTGCATGTTATATGATGTCATGCTCTTTACCCTCTAAAGGCAATAATAAAGAAACTGCAGTGTCTCCAGTGACATAGGGCTTAGGTACTCGCATCTAAAGCACTTAAACCAGGGCTAGGGAGGATAATTGCAATGAACTGCAGAATGCCTGAGATAGGATGATCTTTGTATCTTGCAGCTGGCATCTTGCAAACTGGAAATTTGCCAGATTTTGCTGAAATAGTTAATAAAACTGGTGGTATTCCAAGTATTTTTTTTTTCCCATATGAAACTGTTTACATGTTTGTAGTTCCTTACATTTTTTGCTGACAAATTAACATTTTCTTATGAAATTTATTGTTTTGGAGGAGTATTAAAGGAGGTTGCTGGAAGTTTTGCAGCTCATATTGCAAGTAATAATTTGCCCTGAGCGAACACAACCAAGCAAAAGTCACATGTGATTTTTTTCACTCATTTTTTTCTCTCTAAGTAGATGAACCAAAAATTAACATCAATGATGGTGCTTATTTTACTTTATAAATTTCTTCTCCTTAACTGCATTTGTCTCTTGTTATTCCCAACAGTTTATTCCCATCAGTTTATTTTTAAAGAAAAGCCACCTCTCTTTATGACAGCACAACCAGCGAGTATAAACAAGCAATGAAGAGGTAGGAACTGGAGTTACACGGCTAATTCTATTCTTTTTTAAAGTACAGTCAAAAAAAGAAAAGTCTTTCTCATGGTCTAGAGATTCGACAGTCAGTGAAACATTATTTTATTAGGTAAATGAAAACACCCTGCTCCCCATCAGCATTGCAGCCGTCTGTCCTTTTTGCTCCAGTTTTATTTTCTGCCTTTTCCCGTGTGCCTGAGTGGTTTTGAAGATGCGGATTCTGATTTGAGGGGCTAGGGACTGGCAGGAGCAGAGCAGCTTTCAGCTGCAGTGTGTGTTGAAGAGGATCGCTGTGAATGGATGCATCATTCATACGCTTAAGTTCAGATCACGCTTAAGCGACGGACTAAACTGGCCCCTAATCCCCATCTTGGTGTAAGGGAAGGGAACTAGGCCTCACACGACATGTGGTGCTGCATCAGCTGCTACTCTGACATTCAACGCTTCATGCTCGTTTGAACAGAGCTCTAATTTCTGTTCTTTATTGTCTCCACCTGCACTTTTGTTTTTGCTCTACCCCTAAAATCAATATTTTTAACAAGAGGGAACCTCAAGAAACTACTATACTTTTGTGAGAAGATATGTGAACCCTTCTCCACTACATGCCATCAGTAGGGAAGTTCCATGTTTGATAACCAAAAATCCTTTTCTAAGGATGGACTGAGACAGTTAGATATCATATCACATTAACACAAAATGGACAGCTTTACTGTAACATGTAATTTTGCCATTTAGAGATACCCTGATCATCTCATATCGGGTTAAAACTCTCTTCGTGATCCGCAGCACACATGTTTATATTCATAAGGCTGAAGTCACGTAATTGGGAAAAAATTAGTGCTGTATGTAGCTTAGGCTGTGGTTTCATGATTGGACTCAGGCCAATCTACATGTGGGCTACACTTTCCCCCCTTCCTCCATGGCTGCATGTTTTCAGCACCTTCTTGTGACCATGTGGTGGTTGGGATCAGGAAAGGATGAGCTGCTCCAGCTAAAAATTCCCTGGAAGACAAACAAACAAAAGCTGCTTTTTCACCCAGATTGGCTCCCTCCCTGCCTGGCTCGGTGCAACATCCAGGAGCCCATGGTGCGGGAGGAGGCGACAGGCCTGGTGGCGAGAGCAGCGGGGACGGATGGGGCTGCCTCTGCCCACGGCAACCCACCTGCAGGGCAGTTCAAACCCGCTCGGGAAGCCGTGGCCGGGCCCTGCTGCGTGCGCCGATGCTGCACGTGCTTCCTGAGCCACAGCCTCTTGCACCAGGTCGGGAGATGGGCACTGAATTCACAGTGTAGGAGTAAAGACACTGGGGAAACCTCGCCCACCTCGCCCAGAGTGCTGAGTGACGCCAGCAGTCCCATTGGAGAACGGGAATCAGACCTTCCTTATTGATATTATCACAGAGGCCCTTTCTTTTCTCTTGCAGATCTTGTGCAGAAACACTAAAAGTTGGCGCAGAAACACTAAAAGTTGGTGTAGCCAGAATCACCCATTCCAGAATCACCCATGACATCACCCAGCCCTGTCAGCCGAAGAGCCGTGTCAGTGCTGCCCAAGTCATAACAGGAAGGCCACGATGGCAGATTAAAGTTAGGAGGAGGCCTGTGCGTTTCGCCGCGGAAGACAGAACTTCATGTAAACACTAAGGGCCCAGGACACAGCGCACAGAAGGCGTTAGACTAAAGATGGAAGGAAACAACACA
The DNA here is from genome assembly GCA_032353885.1 of Nothura maculosa. NCBI lineage: Eukaryota > Metazoa > Chordata > Aves > Tinamiformes > Tinamidae > Nothura > Nothura maculosa. The sequence goes on from JAUBOD010000174.1 coordinate 488,646, forward strand.
GGTCTGTTTTTTCTTGTAGCTCTTTTCAGCAAGCAAGTTGTGTTGTCCAACACACAGCAAATGTGTCAGACATAACTCCCTTGCTTTCAGAAGCCTGGAGGACTTCTTTGCTTTGAGAAATCCTCATTTTGGCCCAAATTTTCTAGTTTCAGTCCAAAGGTAAAAATATGAAGTTTTATTCAGGATATCCCTGAATAAGGGAAAGTAGTGAAAAAATACAACCTCCTTTCAGAATTGAAGAAAAACATCACCGGGTTTACTTACTGCTCTACTGGAAGTTCTTTTTAGAAAATAATGGACCCAGATGCTAACTTGAACTAGACTGTTGATCCCTTTTCACACCTTTACACCCACCGCTGTTCTCTTTGGTGGCTTGTTACATATCTGTATGCCAAGCCATAAACAGACGTACAGTATCCAGGCTTTCCTGAAGCTCCTTGCAGCCTTTGGGGAGCCTCTCTGAGCTCTGCCAGTGCCTACAAGGAGTCAAACACCCTTTATGGTTTCCGTCTCTGGGCAGGAGAAGAACATCTTTAGAAGAACGCAGAGAGCTGCCTCGTTTGAAAAGTTGACCCTTCCAGCCTGGTTTCTGCTCCGTATTCATCAAGTCACAGCAAGAAAGAACGACAAATAATCCAACTGAAGTCACTGGCTCTATCATCTGCATAAAGGTGGATGGGGCAAGACACTCAGTATATCTGAGTCTCTGTATTAATGACCTCTAATATGCAAATTTCGTTTCCACTCTACTGCCTGAACAAATTACGGAACCATTTCGGTTTCCAACTGAGCTGCTTACTCGTAACGCCAGAGCAGGGCAGTTTACAGCTTCTTTTCTCTATGTCAGTATAACATATAAAAACTATTTTTTTCTTCAGGAAGTTCCATTAAAATAGTAGCTGAGATTTAAGCAAGAGTATAGAAATACAGGGTGAAACTAGAGCGCTAAAAGGTAATTTTTATGACAAGTCCAAAGAGTCAGCGTGATGAGATAGAGACATTCGAGAAGGTCACGCCTGCCCGCAGCACTGCAGTGACAGCAGGGCAGAAAAGAGATGTGGGAGTTTATAAACCAACGAGAGCCAGTTCCCTATTCCCTCCTCCTCTACACACAAGCTTCATGAGACTAAATATGACCAGGAAGAAAAAAAAGAAATAGATAGTGACAAGACCAACATATCTAGGAAAGACTGGAAGTAGGAAAAAAATTAAACTTAAATGAAGTCAGGGAGGCCAGAGAGCTCCCCAACCTTCTGTTGCATTTCACACGTCAATTCTGGTGCAGGAGGAAGAAGATGCAAGTGGTGAAACCAAAACAAGACTCCTTTTGTCTGGTGAAGGTTCCTCTAAAGAATACCTAGCAGCAAAGGAAGAATAAATGAATACAGTAATGAGCAGAGAGAGGAAGGCTTTCCTGCTGAGAGGGAAGGAAGCAAGTCTTCTTAAATCTGAATCAAGCAGCCAAGAAACTGTCTTGAATGGGTTTTGTCAAGAACACACAGAGCTCTGCAAATGAATGAGTAAAATCCATACTGCACTGTAAAAGCCCAGGCCATTTCCAGCGACTTCGTAAGGCTCTAACAAGAAATGAAGTGATATGAAGATTAGCTGAAAGGTCAGGGATGGTGTCATTTGCCAATTTGATTCGTGAGGCTGTTAAAAGCTCTCTCTGGGGCTGGAGTCACCCCACTGGTAAGCAGTGCACGGGCTGTCTATCAGAGGTGGAAAGCAATTGCTAAAACCCTGCAGGTCTGCAAGCGTTGTTCAGCTCCTTCCAGGCTAAGAAATTCTGATGTGATGTTATCCTGTACCCAGGATCTGCAGTAGAACTGGATTCTATTACCTTTATTTTCACTGAATACTAAGGTTTTGTCAGCAAAATCAGAATAATTAAAACATTTCCTACCTCAAAGGCAAAATACAATGCAAAAGAGGCTTATCTTTGCACAAAATAGAATGTGTAACAAGTCGGTTCTATGGCATTTAAATGCATGCAAATCTAAGTAGCACTTGCTTGCGTGGCAAATAAAGTCTCATTATCACCTCTCAGACAGGAAGGATTGCGAGCGAGTGATTATCCAGCCCTGGGTCTTCCACCTCTCAGGCACTTTGGAGTGTGGGAGCTGCTCAGTTTCGTTCCTCTTTCCACTCAATTAGACTTCCTGCTCTGCAGATAAAAGCAGTGATTGGCAAAGTATTTTCCCCATCTGTTCTCTTGCTCTGCCTGCTATTTTTTATTAAAAAGGTAATTAAAAATTAATTTTTAAAATATATTAAATATATATATTAAAAGATAATGATCTGGCCTGTTGTCTTTATGAGCAAAAAAAGACAGAAAATAATTTTGACCGGCTTAGAACTGTGTAGATCTCCCACAGTCCATATATTGCTCTTATGCTTTGTGAATTACTGCAAGACGCATCACAGCTGCACAGTGATACAGTGCCAGCTTCCGAGGCCCAGCTTTGGGGCTAATCGTTGCATTAGTGCAAGCTCTATGTGTCTAATTACAGACACAGTCGCACTAATTGATCTAAGATGGCACTTTATAAATACAGTCATATTCTCTCTTCCACCAAATGGTTAACTTCTCGCATCATGACGTTGCCCGATGCTATTTGGATGCACTGTCCTTTTCTCAAATTACAGGTCTTTCCCTGGCAGGAATGGAAGCAGCGTGTCGGGCACTGCCTGTGAGTTGGTCAGAAAGATGCAGAAGGTCCCAGGGCTGGATCTAAAGGAAACTCACGGAATGAGAAAGAATTACATATAACCCTCATGATGAAATATCTTGCCACCACCACCTGGATTCTCACTGAAATACCTGCTTGATAATTTGTTTTACTAATCCTTCAATTACCTTAATTATAGTGTTAGCAACAGAAGAAGTCTTTACCAAACCCCAAATTTATTGACTTTAGGACATACAATATTGAACTGGTAAAAAAAAAAAACAGAGGGCTGAGACAGTGAATCACTTGTGGAGTCCCCTGGGAAATCTGCTAATACATTAGTGGGCAGCAGAGAACACAGCGAGAAGCCAAGCAGAATAAATAGAATCACTCCCCATGGAAATGATTAAAAATGGGCAGCAGCAGGGAAAAGAAGATCTATAATTCTGCTAACGCTGGGCTAGGAAAAGAGCTACTGCACAGAGCAGTGGTGTTTCCCCCAGAATTTTTCTGTCCATTCTGCATCTTCTCTGGGGTGAAGTTTCCTTCCTAAAGTAAAAATATGAGCAATATGGCATTGTGGGGAGTGGTATGAAGTTAGTCCTGTCAGTCAGCGAGGAGCACCTGGCCTCTGGGCAGGCATCCAGGGAAGCTTCTTGCCAAGGAAGTAGCTTACACAAACTGTGAACTGTGTCCACCTGTTAGGCATTGTAAGCGCTTGATTTATGTTTTGTGCTACAGATCTATCTGCTACAACTAGCTTTTTATATCAGCCTGATAGCAATCCTTGTGACTGGCGCTGTATTCGCTCCCAAGCGCATACATGCGGAGATGTCTGGGCTTTCCCTGTTTGTCTGATTGGTTTGCTCCGAAAGACTTGCTTCTTTTGTATGTCTCCAACCATGAACACACACCATGCAGCTAAATTCTGCAGGTAGCCTGGGGCTGGATTCAGTAGTAATGTTGAACTAGTTTATGTTGCTTTAAATTAGCCAAAGAACTTGTATTCTCCTCTTAGAAATAATGCAAAACCTTGAGAGCAGTTCTGAGCAATGCCAAAGGGCTTCTTCCACTGCAGTCAGGCACAGGCTCTCAGTTCAGTGTGACCAGAGGCCACTTTGCTGAGTGTGCTGAATTTGACATCAGAACTATGTGAACTGCAAGACCAAGGCACTATATTTACACCACAGGCCATGTGCTGGAAAGCCTGGGTGCATTTGGTGCTCTGGTAAAAGAGGCACACGTCAAACTTAATGTAGCCTAACCTATTTTTACTCTAGTTTATTGTATAGGTAGGGATTTATTAGGAGGGCAAAGGGGCTCCATTAACACCAGCCCAATTGTTAACCATCAACCAGAAACATCTCTAGACATGTAATGGGCAGAGCTCTCAGGCTCTACCAACTTAATCGTGGTGGCGACTATTGATTCTTCAACAGGCCAACTTCATGGTCACATTTTGCCATTTCTGGTTTTACTCAGGAAGACTGTAAAACAGAGACATTATATTTATGTGCACCTATGTATAAATGCAGCACACTCATAGGGCTGTACCTAGCAGTTCAATTACCTGCTTGCAGGCTCTGTGCTGCTTGTCATTCTTCCCTTTTCCAAAGTGATAAATGGTCCTTGGCTAAGAAAAATAGTTTGCAGCTCCCTTGAACTGCTTGTTCTGGAAGTTGCAGAGAGGTTGATCTCTCTGGTTGGAACCACAACATTGTCCTACCTGTCCCAGCCATTAAAAAATCAATGTGTTTCCTGTTTTCCCATTAAATTGCAGTAGTTAAAAGAATGGTGGAAGGAGTGCGATCACTGCTTTATGTGATCTCTGGATGAAATTCAGTCTAATTCAGTCTCACTGGTTAGGGCTATTTTGAGTGGCATTCTGGTCTGAAACAAGCAATTTCTAGGCTTGGCTTCACATATCCTGTCATTGAGGATATGCCACTACTGCTTTACAAAAATAACTGTGATTTCTGAGAGCAGAAACTGATATGTACAATAACGTTAAAGAAGGAAGAGGTTCTCATTTTATTTTCTGCACTCTGTATTTTTAATGAACTAATTAGCAGGCTGCTGAAGAAGCTGCAGGTTCTTTTGTGCATAATTCACAGTAGGAGGTAGAGGAGGGCTTGGTCACACATAGCAGGGACCTGTTTTTATTCTTTGTTTCCCTGCTTAATCGGAGTAAAACAATGTGTAGAGTGACCCTCAGTGTGAGGTTGTGTCCCACGGAAAACACACCCAAAGCTCTAGAGGATGAAACAAGCAAATGACAGGCTGGGCGATTACGTACAGAGATGAGCCATAATCAGTATCATCCGAGCCATCTTATCAGCGAGTTTGGCGGCTTCAGATAAAATGGAAGCAGATCTAAAGCAGCCCCGGCCCTGGCGCACATGCGGCCTGCCCTCGGTCCTGCCCTGGCTGTGGGCGCCCTGATGCAGCGGCCTGGCCAGGGCTGCGGCACTGAGGCAAGGTCCCCTCGAGGGCAGGGGCCCTCTCTGCATCCAGGGTGGCTGCACTGCTCCTTCTAGCTCTCCTCGGACAGCTGAACTTTGAGCAAAGTGTTGGGTCTTGTAGCTGATGCAGGAGAGAAAACAGAATCACGGAATGGCTGAGGTTGGAAGGGACCTCTAGAGATCACTTAGTCCAACCTCTCTGCTCCAGCAGGGACACCCAGAGCACCTGGCACAGGGTGGTCACATCCAAGTGGGACTGAAGACCTCCAGAGAAGGAGACTCCACAGCCTCCCTGGGCAGCCTGTTCCAGGGCTCTGTCACCCCTACAAGAAAGGAGTTCTTCCTCATATGGAGATGGAAATTCCAGTGTTTCAACTTGTACCTATCGCCCATTGTCCTGTCACTGGCCACCACAGAGAAGACTTTGGACTCCCTACATTCTCCCCTCAGCTACTTAGACATATTGATCAGATCCCCTTTCAATCTCCGGGGTAAACAGGCCCTGCTCTCTTAGTCTTTCCTCATACGATATGTGCTCCAGTCGCTGGGAATGTTAGTGAGATACCCAGAAGACTTCTGCTTTTTCAGCTTCTGAATATGCACAGCAAGATTACAGGGGATTTCACTGCTTGTGAAAGCAGCAGACATATTATTTTCTTGTAACTATGGGTGCTTTTCTGCCAAACCTCACAGCTCTAAAGACTAACACTGGGACTCCTGGACTGTCCCCTCCTCACAGAGCAACAGCAGGTGAAAATCAGGTTATTTGAGGCCTTTCCCATCTGATTAACTACAGTGAAGGGCACAGTGAAATGAAGTCATTCATCTGCAGATGCCTTGGTTGTGTTTCAGTTTTGTGCAAACTGTTGTAGAAGGAAGTAATGTTCCCATTTTTTTCTCTCTCATTCTTTCCACTTGTTATTAGTTATTATAAAAAAAAATGACTTAACTGTGTGCTTTTGCTAAGTGTATTTCTAAATTTCCGGTTATTTTACCTAGGAATAATTCCCAGCATTATCCCATGGTAAAGTTTGATGATTTACACGTATCATCTCCGTAACAGCAAATTAGTTACATGCCCCTCCGAAAATCTTTTTTTTTCCTTCATGCTGACATGAGCATCACTGAAAACAACTCCATTGGTTTTAAATTACTGGGTGGATACAAGACTCTGGTGAATGCTGGAGCTAAAATGCAGGCTGATTAGATTAGCGCCCTATACACACCATCCAGTATGCGCAGGCTTGAGGTAACGTAGTATCTTTGGCCTCGTTTGCTGTGATTTCCATGCCATGTAATGGGGACAGGGCTGTGCTGCTGCCGCGTGTGTCCCCGCCGTGATCAGCATCACAGATACAGCTGCTGCTGACGCTCTTGTCCTAATTTCCTTGTGTGCAATGGGGGGACAGGTTCTTGAAGCAGCTCGCTCTTCTCCTCCTCCTCCTCGGAGACCCTAGATAGGTCAGGATTTCAGAGGAACCCTTCCCTCTCTTCTCACACTGCCTTACATTTGTTCTCCACCACCCTCACAGACGTGCTTTGGATGGGCTCTGTTCCACCTAGGCAAGAAGGTGCCTTGCTTAGTTGGGGGCACAGACAACCCTCCCACCTGGCAGAGTGCCTGTGCTTGGCTGAACGGGCGCTCGACCCACCTAGTTTTTAACAGCATAAATAAATAGAGCGTGTGTGGGACACGTGCCCGCCCTGAGCCCAAGGAGGAGGAGTGGGAGCAACTGGAGCAGGAAAACACCACTGGTGACAACAGCATCGAGAGAGGCCGCAGCTTATGGGGACCCTTCCCTCAGCCGCTCATCTTGCATGTGGGATAATTAACACATCCTTCTCTTAATACTTTCTCATTTATATCACAAATCAAACTCCTGATGAAAAATTCCCAGAGGATAGAGAGGCTTATAATATTTGTCAATGCTTAAAATGAACTGTCGGATAATTCTTAATTAGTAGTCATATAAATAGTTACTGAATGTCATCAGAAACATTTAAAATACAACCCAGCACATCAGCATGACCAATGTATTAGTCATATGTGATTTATCTATGAAAAGTGGCTTTGCTAATGACATCAATGGAACATTGCTGTTGTCACTTTGGTGGGCAGACCTTGCAGTCTGAATGACAATGCAAACTGAGGAGGGAACAGAAAGTAGGTGTTTTGCTTAAAGATTTTCAAAAGATAAATAAATAATTAAATAAATAAAATAAAATAACTGTTTTTTGGCAGATTAGTTGAAAGGAGGAGTAGAAGAAGGAGAAGGAGAGAACCTAAATGGAATGAACTCTTCAGGTCTGTGTGGACAGGATCTGCTGCTGAAGTAAGCAGGAACTGAGCAGTAGGTATGAACTGAGACATCCATGGGCTGGGAGGTCTGGCAGCTCATCTGGTGCTGACAAACAAACCCCAAATCTTCAGGGCCTGTTTCACGTAGTGGTCTGCCGTGGCAGGTGTCTGTCTGCTCAATGTGAGAGCAATTGTTGCCAGAGAAGCAGATGCGACACGGAGCTACCGAGTATCTCCTGGCCCAAGGCTGACAGCAGCCGCGCATGAAGCAGCCTCTTCCCCGCTCTAGCAGACAACATTTTGTGTTGCACGGTGACGTGTGCGACTAAAAACCATTATTTGCACTTAGTGATCGGGCAATGTGATTCCTTCTGCCGTGCTGCACTTCCAAGCAGCACTGCTTGCAAAGGGAGGAGGTGCATTTGCCTTTTGGAGCTAGGCTTTTGGCGCCCTCAAGTGAAATAAATAGTTTAAACAAGAGCTAAAATAGATGGGGAAAAGAATGCAGTGTAACAGGAACCTAGCCCCAAAGGCTGCTGCTCACAGGAAACAGGGCATCTTGCTCAGCATGGGCATCCAGTCCTCTCAGTATTGTCAAATTATGAAATCTAATTCAAATATGCTCCCAACTGCTTCAAATGCTGTGCCATTTGTGCTGCACTGGGACAAGAATTTGCTAAGGACAAAAGGACACCAATTTTTTTTGATGTCTGTTTCTAGAAACAAAATTCTCAAACTTATTTTAGGTGCCTTTTAGGTTTTTATGTAGCAAATATGGAAGATGGGCTCTGGGATGGCGGCATTCACAGCATTCTTCTGCAGTGAGGAGTGGCATTTTTTTTCTAAATTATACTGCATGTACGAGGCTGCTTCCCTGGAAGATGCTCCTCTTGGCATGGATGACTGGCTCTTTTCTATTGAAATAATGATGGTTGGTGCTGTTCAACGGAAAGATTGCTGAAAGGATGTGAGTCACAAAACTAAACATAATTTGCTGGGTTATAACAGAAACAACCTCAATTTAGGACTAGACCTAAACTCAGCTGTTCCTTGTAAACTGAGGCCTAATGTTAGCCCTAACCCTAACTATATGGTAAAATTTAAGCAAAAAAAAAATCTCTTTTCATGTTCTAGGTCCAGAACTAGACCCTGGGCAATGAAGGGTTCACCCTACTGATGCTTAAACTAAGATCCACCTCCCTTCAGTCAGTTCTCCTCCACAACTAATTTTTTTTCTCCAGACACTTGTTATTTTATTACAGTAAATGAAGGCTTGATCTTAGCTTAGCTTCTGTGGTAAATGTAATATCTCACCCTAAGCCTAGCCATAAGTTTGACTTCACTGTTAGCTCTCAGTTGGTGAGCTATAGCAGTCTAAAATTCATCAGTGCCCAAAATATAACCAGTAAATTTGCCTTGCCTGCTTCTTTTACAGCTTTATGCACACCAACTTATATTCCTATGGCAGTGTGAACCCCACCCTGTGTCCATTTTGCTTCTTCCATCAAAACTAATCCTATCCCACAGGAAAAAATCCTAAAATCAGAGCTGATGATTGAGCTGACAATACACGAAGAGCTTCTGCTGCCCAATTAGTTCTGCAGCGCTGCTGACAGTAATTGCAGCCTTTGTGTCCATAACCAAGTCAGCACCACTCGAAAAAGAATCAGGGCCTTATTTGTCTTTAGCTACGTTACTTTTGCACCACTGGAATTGCACTGATGAGAGCAGAATTAGCCCCGACTTACGCTAATGTAAATGAAAGAGGTATCAGATGCATGGACAGCAAGAGAAAAGGTGCACAAATTCTGGGGATTTTTTTCTTCAGTCATTTCTCTGATTGGGAGCTTACTTTAAAAACACACATGTATATATTAAAATAGAATAAATATATAAAATGCATATTTAATTATCAATGTATTAATGTTCACATATGTGAATGTATAAATTGTTTTATATATTTACATGTAAATGTGTATTTTAATAATTAAAAAAATAGCATGAGGAAGTGTAAAATATCTGCATAATAAAACAACCATTGGATCTTTCTATAGCAACAAGCAGAATTCACTGTAAAACACCCCACTGGCTTCAGGAATTCTAACACAAGAGGGTCAGACTCGCTCATTCCCGCAGATGTTGGCAAGGAACAGACAAATTTGTACAGATTAGACAAATCAGTACATCCAAAATGAAATCAATACAACACACTCTCAACAATATCAATATAACACTTTACTCAACAAGTTTGAGTAAAACTGTGCATGGATGGGAAAGTCTGATTGGGCTACAGCCCTGTGTATTTGCCCTGAGTGTAAATGAGACAAAAAAAAAGGAAAAAACCCGATCTTTAGGAAGTGCTATGGGAATGAGCTTGCACTGGTGCATTTCAGAAAAGGATCTCAGTTGTGAATTTTCATAAAATTAAGTCTTAGGCAATGGAGCATCCAATCAGTTGTCAGGCAGTTAAGTATTCGAGAAAAAAAAAAGTTGGTAATATTGCTATCAAATATATAGCATCATAGGACAGGCAGTTCCAATATGACTAAAAGTTTTCTTTACATTTTATAATTATAGCTGATTGCTTCAGTCAAGAGAAACCAATTGGTGTGATATGCTAAACGCCACTGCAGAAATTTGAACTCCAGGATATCAATTTAATGCTGCTGGCCTGGAAATAAACTGTCCTGATGTTCACTGCTTCTCATATTAACCTTTCCCTCCTTGCGTGAAGTCATGGCTGTCAGCACCATTTACTGCCAATTGATAGTCAAGAAATGGTATTTTTGCACTTG
>JAUBOD010000174.1:498973-533978 GCA_032353885.1 Nothura maculosa
CCCTCCTTGCGTGAAGTCATGGCTGTCAGCACCATTTACTGCCAATTGATAGTCAAGAAATGGTATTTTTGCACTTGGAGTGAGCTCAACATGCAGCAGCACCTCTGGTTATTGTAATCAAAGTATATTTTGAGTTTGTGATAAAAGCCTCTGACTAGTGGCATTAAACACAGATGCTCTGAGCAAGCCCTCAAGCTCAGAGGACCAACCTACAAGCTAAAAACTACCTGGCACCAGCCTTTCTTTAAATTTTTATAGGCTTCTATACACATATTTTCCTTTATCATTCCCAAGGCCCCTCTGCCTCTTAGAGTGATTCACAGAAAACATTGCAGTAGATTTTATTTTTCTAGTTTTTGGTGCTATGTTATGACACTATGTTTTGTTTTCTTTTGTTTTGTTTTCCCCCAGGTGTTATATCCCGTGCCATCCTCTAGAATTTCTTGATTTGGGGATATTAGGATGTTGCTGAGTGAGCTGCACATGTAAGGAAGAAGATCATGACTCTCTTCCAGCTCCTGCCTTGTGTAACAGGATGGATGCCATCAGCAAAGTATTCTGCCCTCTTTTTCCCTCTGGTTTTGTATGTTGACTGGTGTCATCGTTGCCTGCTAACCTTAACTGGGCTCTAACCTGCCTCTCATCCTGTCCAAAAGCTGCAGTGGACCCCAAGAATGCACAAAGGTAGAGACCACCAGCATTTTGAGAGGGGAAACAAAGATTTTCTCTGTATTGCAGATCTCCTAGTAGTGGGAGCATTGATAACAGCAAGGAGACCGGTTAGCTTAGCTGAATAGCTAAATATTTGTTTGTAGCCTGGTTATACTGAAACCAACAGCAGGTGTTAAGCATAATCAAGAGGAAAATGTACATTTTTGTAAAAAGGAGCTAGCAATTAGAATTGTCTGCCTCTTCATGGGACTCTCTGTTGATGAGGGAAGAGAGGAGGCTCTTCCATGGACTACTTCTTCAGGAGCTGGTGTTAGATCAAGGATCTGCCCACACTGCTCTGACACTGCATCTCGCATAATGCATTTCTCAGGGTAGGCTGAATGATCCTGTCTGTTTGAAATAACGCTGGGGTCAGCTGTGGCAATGTACACATCTACCTAATCATTCTGAGCCTGGAGTCTGGTTTCCTTTACCTCAAATCCCACAATAACAGGGGAAGGAGACGTGAGGCCCTCCGAGATGCTAGCAGAGTCAGCAAGGACTTGTCTACACATTATCTGCAGCAGTAAAGCATGAAGATCTCTGGAAACTTCTGAGCACAAAGGGCCCCTTCCACAAGAATGGAAATAAGCAGAACATTCCTTAGCTGTAATTAAGAATTAATGTCTCCTTCCCCTTTTTCGGAATAAACAACCCTTACTACTTGACTGCTCTGCTCCTCTGTCTATATTAATAATCACAAATTTTATCTTGTTGCGGCTGAATGAGTGGCCTTTCAAGAGACAGGATTTATTTGCCTTATCAATACTACTCAGAAGCAAAAACGAGCGACATTGTCCATCACATTCCCAGCAAGACCTTTCCACCCAAGTATGAGGAGGGGTTAACTTGCAACAGCCAGATCTTCCCTTCTGACTTGGCCCTAAGGCTGAGCCACGATGTTCTCCATGGCACATTTGTACCTATTCTGAGACTACAGATTTCAGCACGGAAAGGAACTGACTCTTGAGTCCAAGCACAGTCAGTTTTTCCTTTAGCTTTTAGGCTCTCAATGGCAGTACTCGACTCTGTGACAGGTGATTCTGTTCACTCCTTTTTGTGTGTTAATTCTCCATCTGTCCCTTCTTCACAGACAGGAATTGTTAGGGAGACATATTAGACCTTTTCTTTTTTTGGATGTGCTAAACTAGTGAAGAAAAAAAAAAGAAGTTGTCCTTTTTTTTTTGGTCAGTAATGAGACTCTTAGGTTTATCATGAATTTCTTGCTCCTCAGAACTGAGCAAATTAAATTAGAGGGAGCCTGGTCAGTGAGCTCTTGAGTGAGGGACCCTGTGGAGAGGCTCTGAAACGCTGTGGTTCAGCAGAGCTGCAGCAGTGCCGTGGTAGGAATGAGGGGAGGCAGCTGAGTCATGAGATGCACAGCCAGCACCTTCCGAATTTCCTCCAGAGCCACACTGAATCAGCACCAACCTGGACAGCCTATTCCTCAGGCTTTGCCTTTTGGGAACAGTATTTTGAAAAGTTCGAATAAACCTCACAAAGATAGTAATCTTTATTTCAGTCTTTAATACCAATGATTTCAACCATCTGGCATGTAAACTAGCTTGATTGGTCTACTTGGAAATCACCTATTTCAATGACCCTAGATATACAAAGATGCACCAAGAGGGTCTAAAATTGTGAAGTGTTTACTAACCTGAAGCATATTATAAAATATCTCCTGGAACTGGATATCCCCTACAATATAGCTGGCCATGGAATTAATTTGCAGCTAATATAAATAGCAAATATAGAAGATGATTAAATGGTTGTTTTTATTTGAAAATAGTAGCATACTATTTTTAGTAGCATGCTAGTAGTTCTGCTGGGAAGACACCAGGAAAAAAGAGATTTTCATCATTCCAAAATAAGTTTTTCTACACAGATCAGAGCAGAAGCAGCAGCGTGTGTTATGTGGTTTCATGTACTGTGCAGTGAGTTACACCCTGATAAACTGTGATCTTACGACGAGCTATGAGATCACACAGCACAGCCATACGTGAACTGTTGACCTCCAAGGAAAATCAAAAGTCTTCAGACAGTAACAAACATTTTAAAATGTATTTATGGACGTATTTCCTCCACTCTTTATCCTTCCTTGTTACTAATGTTTGATTTCTCCTTCTTCTAACTCATATTTTTCAATGGAAGAGGAGTCCTCAGCTCTCTGTGAGTCCGCATAACCTCCAGACAGCAGAGGTGATCACATAGCACTGACTATTTTCCCAGTGAAATAACACTAAACTAATGCTTTGCACAGATGTTCGGACTCAGAGCTTTTTTAGTGCTTTTATTTTAGAAAAAAAAAAGCTCCCAAATCTTGACAACACAGTATTCAAAATCCACTAATGGCATTTTAAAGGGTAAGAACACAAGTCTTGCTGACTGGAAAAAAAAAAAAGCAATAAAGTGTCAATACAGACAATCTACGTGCCCCTGTCATTGCTGTCAGTTAGGCAGCGTTTTCCTGAGCTGGTTAAACGCACTGTGGAGTGACCGAGTGTGGTGGGAATGGCTGCAGTGCCCTGGAGAAGGGAGTCTGGGGGAAGCCCGACCTCCAGGGCCACCTCTGTGCACCATGGCACCTAAGGGCAAAGACTCCAGAACGTGGCCTGGGTGCACAGGTCTTCCTGCTGAGCAAGAGAAAGATAACGGGGAGGAGCAGCGCCCGGGCATGGGTTCAGAAGGACGCCTGTATTCCCCTGCAGTTCCTGGTTCATCTCTGACATGCAACATTGATGATGTCCCTCAAGCGAAGTTTCTCACTGACTCCATGTCAGCCTCGTTCTGGGAAAGCTAGTGGCGATCGTGGAAGAACTCAGAAACAGCACAAGTATAATAACAAGAAAACGATGTTATTAATGCGTCCTCCCTTGTGGTACTTTAATCAATGTAAATAATTGTAGTGGAAAAGTAATTCTTTCTTATGGATACAGACACTGCTACCCCTGGCCCGGCTGCCCCGTTTCCTCCTCAGGATTTCACATTGGAGCGGGACAGCTCCTCATTTCTCCGCCCGACACGGCCGGGCCCGCGGCCGCCACCCGCGTGGCGCAGCGGCCGCCTCAGCGGCACCGCCCGTTGGCGCCTCCGCGCGGGGTCGGAGGTCACGCGGCGCGGGCGGGCGGGGGAGGGGGGAATGCCCGTGTCACGTGACGGCGCCAACATGGCGGCGCCGTGTCGCGGGCGCCGCCGCTGAGGGAGCGGCGTCTCCTGCGCGTCACGGGGCCGCGGCGCGGGCCGGGCCTGTGAGCGGCGGCGCCGTCGTCCCCGCCGGGGCCGCCATGCAGCCCCCGGCCCGCGAGCAGGACACGCGCACCAAGAGCATGTTCGTGTCGCGGGCGCTCGAGAAGATCCTGGCCGAGAAGGAGGCGAAGCGGCCGCCGCACGGGCAGCTGCGCAGGGCCTGCCAGGTGGCGCTGGGTGAGTGCGCGGGGCCCGCGAGCGCGGCGCCCTCCCGCTTCACGCCTTGCGGGAGTCAGCGGCCCCGGCCGTGGCGTTGTGCGGGTGCGCAGGGCAGTTCTGGCTCTTCCTTCTCCCCCTCTCGCCCCGAGGAGGAAGGGAAGCAGGAAACCTCCCCAGCGCTGACTGGAAAGGGAGCCTGTTTTCCTGCTGGGAAATCCCAGGGATGGGAAGGGGAGCCTCTTGGAAGGTTACTAGTGTGCGTCTGTGTACTTAACTAAGATAACATCTGGATTGGGGAGGTCTGTGTGCAATAACCTCCTATGGGCGCTTTTTGGATTGTACCTGCTTTATATCTGCGTGTTTTAAGCCACAATAAACTTATGATTCCTTGATACTGATGATAGATTTTTTTTTTTTTTTTTTTTTTTTTTGCTAATCTTACTGGACAAAAATAATGGTGTTATTTGCCGAACTAAAGCCGAGGTCAGCGTGAAGAGATAACCTATCATTGCCCAAGTGCCCCGCTCCGGTAGGGCCCTGGTTCCCGTGCCAGGGGAGGTCGGTTGGATGTGGTGAAGGCGGTTGCATCAGTTCGAGCCGTTGGCCTGAGCGCCCTCCCTTTCAGCTGCTCTGTGACTTTCAAAGTCACCCTTGTTTTGTGTAGGTCAAGATCTTTTCTGTGGAACTGAAGACAGTTTCGTTTAACTCAAGTTTACGTAAGTTAATACTATACTTTGGGTTAAATCAGACTGAGACTTCCTGAATTTAGCTAACAGTTTTCAGTGGAATCCAGCCTCTTCTGTAGTAGATAAGGCAGGAACATGGGAAGAACCGTTCCTGCAGTGCGAGCAGTTCAGGCCAGACTTCTTCATCTCCACACAATGGTGTGCAAGAAAGAAGCTTTGGAGTTTCTAGTAATAATAAAGTTCAGTTAACTATAATAATGAACTATGAGTAAAATTCAGTCCCTTTATTCAGTTAATTTTATGTACCTGGGGTTTGCTGTACTGCTGTGTTTATGCAGTGGTCTCTCTAATGGAGCCTCGAGGCGCTGTCCTGTGAGTTTGTGTCTGGCTACGTGGCGGAAGGCTGTGGTGCGCCCTTGTTTTAAATACAGAGGAGCTGGTGTTTTCCAGACAGCCAAGCCAAACGAACCTGCAGCTGTTTCTGTTTCCTGCAGTAGTGTTACCGCAGCAGCGTTAATTACGCATACCTTAAAATTATTGTTTGGCTGCATACTTCATTTTATGCCAAAGTATTCACCTCAGTGGTATTGGCTTTAGCTATAGGAGTATTCAGTGATCAAAACTGAACTTATTTCCTGTGACACTGATGAATATATTTTTAATTGTGAGAACAATGCTCTTGTTTTAAATAAGTAAAACATGTTAAAGAAAATGTTAGTCAAACACTGAGACAACTTACCTGAGTAACTGCTGAAAATTAATGTCATTCTCGCTCAGGAGAAAATAAAGGTGGTATTTGATTCTCATACTAAATGATTCTTATGCTCTTCTGCTCCCTGTCTCAATAATATAGCTGTTACCACACCAGTAGTCTGCTCTTCTGGACTGCAAAATAACTTTGTTACTCAGTAGAAATGAAAAGTATTGCAGGCTCAGATAGGACTTGGAGGGGTGAAAGAAAAGTAGTGGTTATTCATTCCCGGAACTGTGCAGGTCTTGTTAGCTCGCACTGGTGGCCCAGAGCAATGTTGGGTATCCGTCGTTGGAGAGGGGTTTGGTAACAAAACCAGTTTCTGTGCGTTTCTGCTCTTCCCCCTCTCCTCCCCCCTTGGAAATATTCAGTGTTAATGTTGAGTAAGCAGAGCTTGAATAGATTCCTTCATTCAGTCTCTTGCTTCATCGGTAGGTGTAATAGTTGTATCCTGGATTCTCCGTACCAGTAAATCCCAGGAGGGACTGAGAGCAATGAGGTTTTTCAGCAGAGAAGCTGTTCTGCCCTGTTATAGCAAACTGTGATTTCTTTTTTCAAGGGAAACCAATTTTCAACAGACAGACAACATATTGTGTATAAATAGATAATTAATAAGCGTTTACGTGAAGCTCTAGATGCATGTGGTTCTTATTAAATGCACTGATACAGTCCCCACCGTGAAGAGCACAGGCAGTGTCTGCAGTTCGTGTTGGTGTGATGCTAACCGTGCACCTCGCTCTCATTCAGACTGTTTGGTCTTCTCCTGCTAGGACTTTTTAATGACTTACTGTGCAGCCAGCCTGACCGTGTCATCTCCTTTGCCTAGGGACCTCCAAGTATATCTATTTGTGAGCTTTGTAAACAATGTAATTTGTTTAGTTAACCTGTTAATTAACAAAAACATCTTTTAAGCCTTGCCTTCAGTCTGGGAATCTATGACCGTGTAAGAAGTCTCTTTATATAAATGACACGTCTAGAAACACCTGTTTTTCCCTCGGCTAGTTAAGCCTCTTAACTAGCGTGTTTTGAGAATGCTGGTGCTAGCAGGAACTCCACTGTAGCAGCTCCTGCTGAGGCTTTGTTTGGTTAGCTCGGTAGAATCAATAAATGGAAATGACTCTGAGGACGGTTCAGGTAGCTGGGAATTAGGCGGTGGAGGGGGAGGCGCTCGTGCCGCTTCCCGGGTGTTTGCACTGGCAGGGAGCTCCCTGCCCTGGGACGCTGTGGACACATGGACGCTGCTGGTGTCCGTGCGCCGGCGCTGGGCCGCCTTCCGCGCCTGGAGCGGCCTGTCCCTGCTGACAGCGACCTGACCCTTAACGTAGGATGCACCTAAGGGCAGGCAGGCAGTGTTTAGTCCTTCATTTTAGTGCACAGTCTCGTATGTGAGAATGGAGTGTTAAGTACAAGCAAACCCAACGGGGTTTCACAAGTTGGACCCAAAGCAGCGTGTGCTTTGGGCATGCAGAGAGTGCAGCCCACGCTCGCCTCTGAGGAGCGAGGGGCTGTGGGGAGCCATGCAGAGCGTGCAGCCCTCGCAGCCTGCGCTCGCCTCCGAGGAACGTGGGGCTGTGCAAAGCGCACAGCCCTCGCAGCCCGGACTCGCCTCGGAGGAACGCGGGGCCATGAGGGGCCGTGCAGAGCACACAGCCCTCGCAGCCAGCCCCGTCTCTGCCGGCGCCCGCTGTCCCTGGCAGCGTCAGCCAAGGCTGGTGCTGTGCGGGGGTTCCTGAGGCCCGCGCTGTGCTGGGCTCCCTGCAGCCCACCCAGATTCTCCAGCTGTGGAGGGGGCTTAGGCTGAGCCCCCTTCCTTATTCCTGGCCCTGGAATAAGGCACAGGAGCAGTGGCAGTAGGTTTGTTTCTGCCTTTCTGCTTGGGGCTTGACATGGATAGGGGGACTTCAGTTAGGCAACACCTTCTGTTTCATTTACTTCTGGTGGTCAGACTAACAAAAGAGCACTCCAGATGAGATTTCCAAACTGTTTTGATGCAATCAGTGGCAGAGGCATACCCACGACTTGGTTTTGTCCTGTTCATTTTTTTCTGCCAATGTTATTTGCTAAAATATTATTGCGATGTAGAGCTTTTTATACCGGTTTGGAAAACACTTCATATAATAAGTTATAGGGAATTTGGTCAGACCTTTGTTGGATTTTATTTTTATTAAAATTTCAGAGCGCATCTGAGTGAAATTTTTGCTGTTGTATTAAGGGATCTATTTTTTATGCAGTATCTACTGCAACTGTTGGAAGAGGTATCATTACAATAGGAGGGAACATGAGACAGGTCTGACTGTGTCTGCTTATGGCTAAAATATTCATCAAGTTTGCATCTAAAACTTTTTCTTTCTATTTTTAAACTACACTTTTATTGGCAAATGTCTTTGGATAACAGGGGCACCAGGCCAGTCGATACTAGACAGGTTTCAGTTTCTGTTGAGACATCATGAAAATTAGGTGCATCTGCAGCTCAGGACGTGTGGCGGCTGGACAGGTGTGGGGGCAAACACTATTAGTGCCTTCCTGTTTCTTGTGCTTTAGAAACACTTGTGAGGATTCCGAAGGTCTGGCCTGGTTTGACCAAAGCAATGTCAAAACAGGTTTTTTTTTCCAAATGATCTATTGCGAGAACAGCCACCTGACTGAAACTCGGGCATAGCTAGTCCAGTGCAGAGGATGGTGCATTCCTGCAGTGAATTAGGATGCTGTAAAGGCTGGTTCTGCAGGATGTCTGAAATATCAGCAATGACTATATTATTGCTGAGCAGCCTGGCATTCTGCAGCTCTTGGAGTAGTGACTGTAGCTAAAATACATCTTCCTTTGCCCGGTCCCAGAGGCAGCACAAAACATTTTCAATGCTAAAAAGCGTGTCCAGAAAGCTCCGTGTTAAGCCAGGTCCTGTATGCAATAGCAATGCCCCATTCTATTAACATAGTAACACAGCAGAATAAATCAGATGCTTCAGGATTCATTGTGTTCACTAGCCCTGTGGATTCTAATGTGCTCTTGATGATGGGAAAATTGTTTAATCAAATAATTTGAATTAAAATTTTGCTCAACTGAACTTCTCAGCAGCACATTCGTCAATTAAACCACCTGGATGCTGGAATGAGGAAGACAATGATTCAAGATGTGGATCTATGTTAAGATTTGCCTTATTTTGGCCTCCAAATTCCTGATTATTTTTTAACCAGCCATCAAAATCACTCTGTGGCCTGTAATCTGTTGACTCCTGATCAGCTAAGGGCTAAAAAAGCAGCTTATCACAAAGCTAGGCTTGTACCTGAACCCAAACTGCTGGACTAACTCTGGCTCTGTGCTGCCACCGTGGGCTGTGGTTCTGTGCTGTTGCTCACTGCCTTGCAGCTGGCTTGTGTAAGACTGGGAAGTGAAAACGGACTCATTTTGTAAACTTGTTACGCGAGGAACTGCTCCGTGTAGTCGTTATGAGACATTGAGGAAATTCCGTTGTAATATCGGCCATCCTGCTGTTCTAGTTGGATCGAGGAGGCCCCTGCGTCCTGCCCGAGGCCGTTGAGGGTTGCGTGCGAGGGGATGGAGCACTCAAGAACTTCCCTGCAGAGTTTCCCAAGTCCTGGCTGGCTCTATAGCACAGTGTTCTCCTCTGAGGTTGGGTTTCTCCTGGAAAAGCTGCTAATTCTGGGTGTTTAATATTAGCACTCAGTGTTTCTGCCCAACAGAAGTAAGTGGAAATGTGTGTTTGCACCTGGGCATCAGTCGGTCTTCTCTTGATACAGAGTTTGAGTCTCCTGAGGCAGGAGATAGCCCTGTGAGGCTGCTGTATAGCTCAGATTTCCCCAGTACTGCTTCAAGTTCTCTGGAAATTTGACAAAGCAAATCTGTAAATGGTCCTTGCAAGAAATAAATACACTAGCAGTTTCTCTGTTTGTTGATTTTTGGCTGTAGCTGGCCATGCAGTGTTGAAATCCAAAGAGCCTGGATGTGAGAGCATTGCAGTTGCTGGGTTCATGGGTCCTGCACAGCCTCAAGGCCTGGGGGGTTTGAGCCTCTGCTCCTCAGCACCAAATAGTTGCTGCTGCTGGCTGTATTTTCTGTCTAGTTTCTGCTGCAGGTGCCATGGGGCTGGGGAGCAGGGAGCACCCAGACACCCAAACTGGCATCTGTGCTGGGGTCGGTGCAGCTCATGAGCTGGGAAGTGGCAGGGGACAGGCATGAAGGGGCTGACACGCAGCTTTCTGTGACAGCAATAATGAAGAGTTATTTTGGGCTTGTTCTGTTCTTAGGATTGAGTTGGGAACAGGGGGCTTCTGAACAGAGTCACAATGTGCGGCGGGTCTGTGGCTGGCTGAGTTTTGCTGCCCGCTTTGGTTGCATGCAGAGGGACAGTGTTCCCTGGTGCTTGTCACGCTGCTCCTGGCTAAGGGTGCCCCTCTTCCCGCTGTGGGCGCGTTGCTCCATGGGCACATCCACCAACAGCCCTGCAAGGGTCTCCGTGTGTCGCCGTGCATGAATGAAACCACCAACGTGCACGTTGATTAAATTCTGAAAACCTCTCCCAACGTGAAACTTTCAAAAGCAGCGGGGAGCGAAAAGCCCTCTTGGCAAGAGGAGGGCACACGTTTGAGGTGCCTGGTCGCCGAGTGGGAGTTTGTTTATCCAGCTGATGGCACGTGGTGGAGTTTACCCTGAGCAGGCTGCTGCAGCAGCAGTACCCGGGGCTTTGAATTAGGTGGTTTGTGCACTTGCTTAAAGACTTCTTCAAACTAGACCTTCCTCTTGTGAACTTTTTCTTGAATGAAAGCTGTATTTGTAAAGGTACCTTTTTGTTAAGAATATTTGGGAAAAGTAGAAGTTGATGGGCCTTTCAGCAAATAGGAGAGTTGTGCTCGATCTCTGATTTAGGAAGTTAAAGATGTCACAGGAAAATGGCAAATATCACAGTGCAAAGCTTTTGGTTAGAAAGAGCTCTGCTCTATTATATTTTTCAAGTTTGTGCTATGCTGGATATCAATATCTTAAATTCTGTTCTTTCTTCCAGATGAAATAAAAACTGAGCTGGAAAAGCAAAGGTAAGTTACTAATTGCTGTCAATGCTGTGATGCTCTGAACTGTGATGCTGGACTGCAGTGAGGGAAGAGGTAACGTGAAGTATGAAGGAGGTCAACAGAAGAAATATAAGAATATTATATATAAGAAACTATAGAGAAATATAGGAAAATGTAGAGCGGTTCTTGTACGATTTTGAAGGAAGGACAACTTTCTTTTAGAAGTATGCCTAAAAGGAGTTTGCATTAAACGCTTATGCTGCTACATGTGTGTTTTTATCATCTGAAAATGGAGACAGTTATGATTAGGAAAACAAATAACTCTTCTTGTCTGGCCTAGAGAAGGCACTGCCGCTCCACCCAAAGCAAACTTCATCGAGGCAGATAAGTATTTCCTTCCGTTTGAGCTGGCCTGCCAGTCCAAGTCTCCACGCATTGTCAGTACGTCGTTGGATTGCTTACAGGTAAGTGTTCTGTGCTTAAACCCGGACAGACTGAAATGGGTAAGGAGGCAGGTGTAAAAGTACTGTGTGATTTGGGCATTACTTGGGTAGAACCTCTCTGCAGTTAGGTGCAAATGCAGGTAATAAATAATTGTCTGTTTGCAGTAGTGAGAAAACATGTGGATGGCAAAAGTGTGCGCACCTCTTAAAATCCACTTTGTGTGAATAGTCCAAGGAAGGGCTACCCACATTATTGATGGTATTCGGTCTTTGTTTTAAATGGCTGAGGAAAGTAGGCAATCTAAAACCCTCTTTTCATGCTGTTCTTGCCTGCAATTTACTTAATATTGTATGACTGTCTAACTAATATTCTTTCTACCTAGAAACTCATTGCATATGGACATATCACTGGCAATGCTCCAGATAGTGGAGCTCCTGGAAAACGACTGATTGACCGAATAGTTGAAACCATTTGCAATTGCTTTCAGGGTCCTCAAACAGATGAAGGAGTACAATTGCAAATAATTAAGGTATTTTGATGTATTTTAAGTGTGCATTGTTGTTGTGTGTGTTTTGTGAATGACTGATTTTGTAGCTCAAACAAATTTGAATGTGAAGTGCTACTTAGGACCCAGTTTCTCCATCTCCTACAGTTAGATATGTCATTGAATTGAGAGAGGCTTTCATGTGTGTGAATAGGTTTGTGGAATGTATTTTCTCCTGCTGAAACAGAGCATGTATAGCTTATTAACTCTTGTCCTTCAGTCTAGGCTGAGCCATGGCCAGGTAACATTATTTAGCAAAAATAGGACAACTTGATGGTAGTAGTGTTCATCTTCTAGGTTAGGGATGTCTGTGTTTGTGAGGCTGATGAGATGCTGTCAGGCTAATATATAGTATTTCCACAAAACTTCAGCTGAAGGCACTGTTTGGAGGTTACCTTTCTCAAAGGAAAACTAGATATGAAGTATTGAAGTATATATGAAGTATATATTTCATATATGAAGTAGATACGATAAATATTGCTGTTTGCTTAATTTCAATCTTGCTGTTTTGTGTACACTTTTCAGGCTCTCCTTACTGCAGTAACATCTCCATATATTGAGATTCATGAAGGAACAATTCTGCAGACCGTTAGAACCTGTTACAACATCTATTTGGCCAGTAAAAATCTCATTAATCAGACAACTGCCAAAGCTACCCTTACACAGATGCTAAATGTCATTTTTACACGAATGGAAAATCAAGCTGTATGTAGCTGATATTTTGCTTATCTCAAATGTTTAAGCTTGAAAAATGAACAGATATTTTTATGTGTGTATTTCATTGTAGCTGATTACTTATTGATTTGTTTTTTGAAAGAATCTGCAAATCCTGCAGTGAAGCATATTGAACCCTATCGGCAGTTTTAAAATAGTGTGAGGCTTATTGCTGTTAAGATTTGATGCTGTTGTCTCTGACAAGCAGCTACATGTAAATAATGGGATACTTTTAAGATAAACATGTTTCCACAGTAGCTAAATAAGAAGCAAATCTTTCTAATCAGACTGGCTAAATGAATATATTCACACTGTCTGTTTCTTGTTAGCATTTGAATTGATAAAGGACCATAAGTCATAGACATCTATTCCTATTATGTTTTCTGCCCTAGGTTAACTTTATTTATTTATTTATTTATTTAAGATACAAGAAGCCAGGGAAGTGGAAAAAACAAATAATCAGAAATCCCAGTCTCCTGCAATTCAAGTTGTGACAAGGTCTCCAAAGATTGGTCACTTAAAGCACAGCTGTCAGGAGAGCAAACCCACTGCTCCTGTAAGCCTGGAGTTAACTAATGGTGAGCCCGAGCAGACAGAAAATGGAGAGGTGAAGTCAGAGCAACATCAGATTCCTTCAGTATCAGGTGAGAAAGAATATATTCTGCTTGTGGTCTTCACTTACAGTATATCTACTGGAAATTATTCTTTTATATTATTTAGAGGAGGAGCAGTAGAGAATATTGGCCCAAATCACATTCACATCTACACATTAGTTATGTGGAGTACACAGACCATCCTTAGATGTATCAGGCATGCTTAGACACTGCCTTTTACATTTGAACAAAGGCTTGTTTGCCCTAGAATTTTAATAAAGTGTATTTACAACACTCTATATAAATATATATATATATAAACTTGTATATAGATTATATTGAAGTTTGAATTTTGTTAGATTGATAAAAGGGAAGGCAAGTAGAGAGATTAATCAAAGTATATTTGCAAGTGCTAAAATTGTTTTGGGATAACTGAAGTCCTGTTTTAATCCTTCTGCCTCCTTAACCCTTCCCTCTTCCTAAACGAAGCTATCTTTTTATATGTTTCATCAGAGGAAACACCTGATGGAGGAAAAGAAGTGGTTAAAGACATCTTGGAAGATGTTGTCAAATCAGCTGTGAAAGGTAGTGCAATCTTCTGAAATAAAATAGATGTGTGTGTAATGCCTGACATGTACTCCTGTGATGATAAAGCAAAGAACTCATTTTTCATTACTAAGCATCCTGTAAAGAATGCTTTCTAAGGCAGTAAGAAGAGACTTTTATGGCCTCACAGGAGTATTTCCTTTGATAGCTGAGAAATTCCTTCTGATTTACTAGTGCTGTCCATCTGTTCCGACCAATGGTAGAGCTTCACAAATATTACACATTTTTTTGAGGCAGCTCAACAGATTAATTCTATTTTCTTTTTCTCCTTCAGTGGCTGAAGAAAAGCATGTAATAGGAACAGTCAAGGTTCTACCTGTATTAGAGACTCCAGATATTGCTCTTCCTGGCTCTAGTAATGAAAATGTACAAACAAATGGGATTCCAGATGACAGACAATCAGTTTCCTCCACTGATAATTTGGTAAATAACTTCACTGGATGTTTAAGTTTAGAGACTGAGAAATCTCTTATTATGCTAACTAATTTTTATTGGGATATTGGAGGGAAGAAATGGAGGCTTTTAATGTATAAGTCTTGCTCAGATTTGGAAAGAAGTAGCAAATTCAGATCAAGTACATGTTGAAAATAACTGCTTTAAAGCATTCTACCACTTTGGGGTGGGAGGGGCGTCAGTCAACACTATGTAAAGATCTGGATTTCTTGTGTTCCTGTTTAGGTTGGTTTAAATTTTGGCAAGTGTATTGCTCTTTAATCTGTAGCTGATTCTCTGAGGAGTTGTGGAATCTTAGCAGTTGCTCTCTTCCTTTGCCTTCTTGTTTGCTAGGAAACAGATGTGTCTGGACACCAAGCTGCTGCCAAATTTTCCCATGTTCTTCAGAAGGATGCCTTCCTTGTGTTCAGGTCCCTGTGCAAACTCTCCATGAAACCACTTGGTGATGGACCACCAGATCCCAAGTAATAATACTGGATTTGTTGCTTATTGTCCCAGGTAGCCTTTAGAGTCAGAGGAGACACAGCTATGGAGCTGCTTGGGTTTTGGACTCCCCCCGTTCCAGTTAGACTGGTTATTCTAGTGCTCACTAGTTGCTTTCATCTGTTATTCTCATCCAAGCTGATTATCTTCCTGAACGCCTCCAAATTGAGATGGTTCAGCATTACTTGCAGGCTGAATGTCTGTTTGAAATGAATAAAAATAACAACTATTTTTTCTCAATATGGAAGAAATACTGTAGTATTTAGGCTGAATGTAAATACGCATATTCATAAGTGCAATGAAAATCTTCATGTTGAATTTCTTCTAGATCCCATGAACTGCGTTCTAAGATAGTCTCTCTCCAGCTTCTTCTCTCAGTATTGCAAAATGCTGGTCCAGTTTTCAGGACGCATGAAATGTTCATCAATGCAATCAAGCAATATCTTTGTGTAGCATTGTCTAAAAATGGAGTCTCTTCTGTTCCTGACGTATTTGAGCTCTCTCTTGCCATCTTTCTCACACTACTCTCAAATTTTAAGACTCACTTAAAAATGCAGATTGAGGTAAGAGGTTTTTATCTGTGATTCTTACGATTCTCTTCTTCCTAAACTGAAATACTGAAATGATAGAAAGCCAAGTGTACCTTAGGAAATAACCACTTATGCTTGTTTGCTAAGTAAACTCTTGTATTCTGTCTTTAAATTTCAATATGTGAGATAGAATTTTTTTGAATATTACTCAAGAAATTAGTAAATGGAAATTACTCTGTGTAGTTAATACAATTCTAAAAGTTCTTAGGAAGCTTTAGACTTTACCTTAGATTCTTTACCTCATTTATTTTTCAGGTGTTCTTCAAAGAAATATTCCTAAATATTCTAGAGACATCTTCAAGCTCTTTCGAACACAAATGGATGGTGATTCAGACTTTAACTAGAATTTGTGCAGGTATTTTCATGGTTGTAAAAGGTGACCTCTTTCTCTGAAAGCTGAAAAAAGTTCTTTGAGACGTCATATTTTGTGTGTGTGTGTGTGTGTGTGTGTGTGTGTGTCTGTGTGTCTGTCTGTGTGTGTGTGTAAATATATTCTGGAATTAAATATCTAGATTCGCCCCCACTGCTTGCTCCAACTGGGTATTTTCCTTTTATAAGACACTATTTATTGAATTTTAATATTCTTTTTTCTTATTTTCAAGATGCCCAGTGCGTGGTGGATATTTATGTTAACTATGACTGTGATTTAAATGCCGCTAATATATTTGAACGCCTTGTAAATGACTTGTCTAAAATCGCACAGGGACGAAGTGGACATGAGCTGGGAATGACACCTTTGCAAGTAAGAACAGCTTTGCAGATGATTTGTTTTTTCATAAATAGCAGTGTGTCATTCAGACTTGTGCTGAACTCTTTTTTGCTGTATTGCAAAGACAGAGGAAAGTTAACTGAACCTTCCTTTGCCATAGTTAGATGATTTTCCTTATGGGGCTTATGTCCCAGTAGTGTGTTCCTCTTGCATGTGTTTTCTGCTTGCACTTTCCTGGTCCTTGGAGTAGTAATAGAGTTTATTTTGTCACTGAATATTGTAATTTAGCTGTATAATAAAGCAAAGGGCATTTTTTTTTTTTTTTCAGGAACTAAGCCTGAGGAAAAAAGGACTTGAATGTTTGGTTTCCATTTTAAAATGTATGGTAGAATGGAGCAAAGACCTTTATGTGAATCCCAATCATCAGACTACCTTAGGTAAGATTGCTTCTCTACGCAGGACTAAATTTAGTAAGTTGGTCTCTGTGTATTTCTAGTCTTTAGAAGCCATGCTGGATTTTTATGTGAAGGTTTGTTTATACAAATGAAAAGTTTTATGTAGTAGTTAATGCTGTTGCAGTAACTGTCACTCCAAGTATCTGGTTAACATATCTAGGTTATGTTTTCTAAAGATTTTATCCAGGCCATTATCAATATTGTAAAATCTGGTTCATATAGGACAAATGTGACAATTGTTGAGATCAGTAGATTTAAGTGGAAGAATCTCTCTCTGTAGTTGCTGCTACTCCTTTCCTTTTAAAGAGTTATTTTAGTTATTTCCTTTTAAAGATTATTTTAGAATTGCATCAATATAACATTCACAGATTGAAGTCTGCTAAAATGTATATCTGATAGAATAGGAACATTGTTTCTTTAGAAACCTTTACCAAAAACTTTTAACTAAATTTGTTTGACTGAACAGGACTATAAATTTTGCTGTGTTTATAAATAGGTGCATATAAACCATCTGAACAGGAAATGAGTGAAGGTAAATGCCTTGACAGTGGAGGAAGACGAAGTAGCGTAAGTTCCTTGGACTCCACCGTGTCATCAGGAGTTGGAAGTGTTGGTACCCAGACCACTGTCCCAGATGACCCCGAGCAGTTTGAAGTTATCAAGCAGCAAAAAGAAATAATTGAGCATGGGATAGAACTGTAAGTTTGACAGGACAAGAAGAAATCACTGGTACAAATTGCAGCTATATTATTTCTTACAATTCGTATGCAGCTCGTTTTTTGAGGATATTGTCATTAATCTTGGTCCCTAAGATGCTTGCTCTTGCCAAAAACTGACATTGGAATTAACTACAGTTAAAAGGAATTTAGTCAGATCTTTGACCTAAGTGAGGATGTTTCGCACTTTTCTCTGTGTTGGTTCAGCCACGGAGAAGAAAGTGTCTCTACCTAGACAGAAACTAATTTGGTTAGTTAATACAGTTATATCATGTTCTTTGACATTCTAACTTTTTTTTTTTTAAATGGTATAGAACTATAGCATTGAATCTTTAGTTTTACAGAGGCCCAATGATGTTGACAAACCCAATGATGTTGACAGTTATATCTTCTGTTGCATGATTCACTTTCACCTATGTTTTGTCCGAGTAGGTTTAATAAAAAACCAAAGAGAGGAATACAGTATCTACAGGAACAGGGCATGCTTGGCACTACCACAGAGGACATCGCACAGTTTCTGCACCAGGAAGAACGCCTCTGTTCTGTAAGACTACGTGCAACAAAATAGCTAATGATATTCTCACAGAAATATCCTCTTCCCCTGTCTTTTGAAGTCTACCTATGCATTCTGTCTTCATTCATATTTCATTAATAGATAACTAAAGCTAATAGTGTAAGGCTTGCAATGAAGTTACTGCAACCTCCATTCTAATTTCTGCTTGCTTGCTGTCCCAGGCGTTATGGTAAAATAGTTTGCAAGAAAGTGCTGGAAGGATTCCCCATACATGGGAGAGCTTTATGTATGTCTGTACTGGCAGTACCTTGCCATGAAAGGAGTGTCGTGTACTGTGGTGGCAAAGTGTTCCCCACCATAGATGAAATTTGGTGCAGTGCTGCTTTGCTGAACTGTAGGGTAATACATGCACCACCTTGGCAAGTGAGGGAAGCAAGAACATGCAGGCTAAAGCCTCTTGTTTAGTGACACTAGTGTGTTTTAGACTTTAGATATCATCCTGCTTACAGCTGCTTTGTCTTCTCAGTGAAGCACCTCAGTCTTACAAAACTAACTGCTGTGCAACTCTTGTGCCATCAACTCTGTGCTGAAGCTGTCAGTTGGATTACATGCTCATAACTGTCTCTTGTGTTTTTTAGACTCAAGTGGGGGAATTTCTTGGGGAAAGCAACAAGTTTAACAAGGAAGTGATGTATGCCTATGTAGATCAACTAGATTTCTGTGGGAAAGACTTTGTCTCCGCTCTGCGGATATTTTTGGAAGGTTTCCGGCTGCCCGGGGAAGCCCAGAAAATTGACAGATTAATGGAGAAGTTTGCTGCTAGATACATTGAATGCAACCAACGGTAACTCAGAACCTTTTTGTTTGAGCGCTTGGAGAGCAGTGTTTTTGTGTGTATGTGGCCTCAGGGTTAAAGCACGACTCCTGCTTATATCACAAAAGTTGGGCATTTCTGTAGAATTTGTGTGCGAACAGATCTTACTGCTCATCTGTGCTGAAGCTCTTCAGCAGCCAGGCAAAATAGCATTCTATCAGGATTTCCTGGAGGCAATTTTTAACTTCCATTTTTTCTATCTGAAACTTCACAATACCAATGCTGGCATTTCAATATATACCATGTATTTGTTAGAAGGAATTTTTGAATGAGAGAAGCCCTGAACATGTTAAAATTCTGTAATATATATTTTTCTCTATTTATGATTAAATCTGGATTAGTCAAGTATGAACAACAGAGACTAGCTGTAGCTAGTGAAAATTAGTAGTGGTGAAAATTAAAGATAAATTGCTCAAGTAGCTAATAAGATACTGTGCTTCTTGCCTTAATTAGCTAAATAGAAAGAGCAAATGCTTGTATGTCACATAAGGTAGACTGTTCTTGTTATTTCTAATATAGTAAACAGGCTAGCATTAATGGGTAGCTAGGTATTCAGTCCTAATTGGTTCCCACTTAGTCCAGTCGTTGTAGCATTTGGTCTGATTTTGTGCAATTCCTTCTGAAACTGAATAGCCCGTTGTTTAGCTTTTTGTCAGAGAACTCAAAGGAGGATAATGTGTAATCTTTCTGCAATTTTTGAATTTGAAGATTCCAGTCCTCCCTAGCACTCAACCTTGTGAAAATGATGCTTTTATATTCTTTATCTTTTATTTGTATTATAAAGCATTTGGGGCTTCATGCATTTCTAAAGCCTAGTTTTAGGCCTTTAGAAAAGACCTTATTGCTGTTCTTTGGTTGAACACGTAGTACTCCTGGGTATTTTTCTCCTATGTGTGGAAACAGAACTAATGGAGCAAGGAATTAAGCCTCTAAAATAAGTTTGGTTTTGTTTTTTGTTTTTTTTTTCCCCAGGCAAACACTATTTGCTAGTGCTGACACTGCCTATGTTCTGGCATACTCTATTATAATGCTGACTACAGACTTGCATAGTCCACAGGTAGGGGAAAAAAACCTCTCCAAAAACAAAGCAGTTGTAGAAGTTCAAACTTCTCTAGAACTTTTATTCAAAGTCTGATACTCATTTCCATTCTCTTTTATAGGTAAAGAATAAAATGACAAAGGAGCAATACATTAAAATGAATCGAGGAATCAATGACAGTAAAGATCTGCCTGTAGAGTATTTATCCACCATCTATGAAGAAATAGAAGGAAAGAAAATTGCAATGAAAGAGACGAAAGAATATGCAATTGCAACCAAGTGTAGTAAGCCAAGTAAGGAGGAAGTAGAACCTGAAAGATCTGTTCTCTGAAAAGTTGTAGTAATTTTTCTTCAGCATGGCATAGATAGCTCAGATCCTTTTTACAAATATCTATGTAATACATAAATTACACTTAGAATGACTAAAATACATATCTAGAATGAAACTGGCTTATCTGTTATTCAATACTGCTGCTTTTATGGTAGAAACATAGCTGTGTTCATCTGTTGCCACTGCAGAGAGAGAACAACCAAGGGGTTCTGGGTAGTGTGCAACACAAACCAACATCCTCAACTGGGCTCTGCATTTACTCAGAATCAAATCAGTGCCCAGTATTCTAACTAGTGAATTCTGATCTTTAGTATGTTTTCTTCAGTGATTTGGATGCTGTTTGTAAAGTTTCTTGATCAGGAGCAAACTGATTTGCCTGAAAAGTAAGGTTGCAACCTTTAGGATAAGGTAACTAAGTCAACTGGAAAAATAATCAGTAATTTGTGATGGCTAGTTTTCTTTTGGTGACTTCAGCCTAAGAATACAAAGCATTTTATGCCTATTTGGACAGAAGAGATGATTTACAGTCTGCCTCCAACTTTCTGTATTTCAGCTCTTAGCACCTGGCATATAAATGAAGGGCTGAGTTAGTTATGTTTAGCATAAGGTCTTTAGTTGGGATATGAATTTTAGTGCTGGAATTCCTTGTCTGCATCCTGTGACAACCTCTGATTTGTAATGCTTATAGGAGATTTTAGCAGTGGGTGTCATTTTTTACAGTTTCATTTAACATCTGTAATACTCAGAGCTAAGTCATGGAATCTGCTTTTTATTTAAAAAAAAGGAAAAAGAAAAGCTAATGGAACCGTGTGGTGTTCCCCTTTAGATGTAGCCAATGAGAAGCAGCGGAGGTTGTTGTACAACTTGGAGATGGAGCAAATGGCTAAAACAGCCAAAGCCCTCATGGAGGCAGTAAGCCACGCCAAGGCCCCTTTCACTAGTGCCACTCACCTGGATCATGTCAGGCCCATGTTTAAAGTGAGTGAAATTCTTTTTGTGTCATCACTGTTAAGACAGTCTTAAGCTGAAAAAAGGTGGGAAATGATGCTCTACAGTTAGATAATATGACAGTTTTTTATTTTTGAGGGGATGGCATTTAGTCTGCCTAATGCTTAGCAAACTTCTAACCATGGTTTCTTCCTTTCTTTAGCTTGTATGGACTCCATTGCTGGCAGCTTACAGCGTTGGCTTGCAGAACTGTGATGACACAGAAGTTGCATCTCTTTGCTTGGAAGGAATACGATGTGCAATTAGAATAGCTTGTATCTTTGGGATGCAGGTTTGTATAATATTTTGCAAGAACCTCATTAGGGGCAGTTGAGACTCTGGGAGAGAAAAGAAGAAATGTGAACAAGCTATCTTATTGAAACGGCCAAGTAGAAATAACTGGTTTCCCTCACCATTTCTTCAGTTTGTTTTGAGATCTTTATATCCTCAAGCTTTTCATATTGATTCCCTTGCATTGCTGAGCATTTATGAGCTTTCCTCCTGTTCTTCAGATGAAGAGGGCTCAAAATGTAATTGCCAACTAGGCATGGGAACAAGTCACGTAGACATGCTGGGGAAGTGGCTTTCTCCAGCTCTGAAGGAACACAATTACATGGCTTGTTTCTCTGCTTTGTAGCTTGAACGAGATGCTTACGTACAGGCACTTGCTCGTTTCTCCTTGTTGACCGCCAGTTCCAGCATTACTGAAATGAAACAGAAAAACATAGACACCATTAAGACTCTTATTACAGTCGCTCACACAGATGGCAACTATCTTGGGAACTCTTGGCATGAGGTAAAAACTTCTATAATTTAAATAGTACAGCTACAATATCCTTTGAACACTGTGGTTTCATTTATTCTAGCTAGTTTATTAGTTTCAATCTTTGGTAACTGCATTTAGCTCCCTGAGTTTGTCAGAACCCTGTTTGAAACGGTGGAATTTCTGCTGCTTTATCTTTAACGCTAGTCCTTGGCTGCACGATCGTATGAGCCAAAAGGTAGTTTAGCTGACAGGTTGTTCAGACTGAACTTACAGCACCTCTCCCATGACACCACGTAAAGTGATACAAAGGTTTCCTTTTGGAGAGCCACGTTAAACTTTTTGGGTACTCTTGGGTTTTGTCATTATTTTTCTTGCATTCTGCAGTTATTCATGGCAGTTGGTGCATTTCCAGTTACATTAGTAATGGTGTTTCAGCTACATCAAAACTAGTGTCTAAAGGGTGGAGAATCTGTAGAGTGATAAGAATATAAATAAGGTCATATCCTGAAACAAAATGTTTAAATGTCATTTTTTTCAGATCTTGAAATGTATTAGTCAGCTTGAACTAGCACAACTTATAGGAACTGGAGTGAAGACTCGATATTTATCTGGCTCTGGGCGTGAAAGAGAAGGAAGTATTAAGAGCTATTCATCTGGAGGGGAAGAATTTATGGGCTTGGGATTGGGTAAGATTATTGAACTTTACAAAGCTGCATTTATAAGGCAGATATGATGGATCAGAGAGCTCTGTGATGCAAGATAGAAAAACTTATTTTTCTGTCTTGATTTGAGATTAATGAAACTAAATAAATCTGAATCCATTATTTCAGCTATTTCAGTTCATATCAATCCATAAAAGACATACAGTAAAGATATCTCTCTCTCTCTCTCTCTCTCTCTCTCTCTCTAATTAGAAAAAAAATCCTGAAGGTCAAAATATAACTCCCAAAGAAAAAATAATCTTTTTATTGGATGTTCAATTTGGTAGTAATTTGGCACAGATTGGGTAAAGCACTGATCCATGTAAATTACTAGCTAATTGTCTCTCTTGTCTGCTTGTTTGCAAGTGCTTACTTTTTGGTGTTAAAAGCCACTATTTCATGATGCTAAATACTGGTGTTGAGCTTTATTTTATTTTTCTTGCAGGTAACCTGGTTGGGAGTGGAGCTGATAAGAGGCACATGGCAAGTATTCAGGAGTCGGTGGGAGAGACCAGCTCACAGAGTGTGGTGGTAGCAGTAGACAGGTATTGAACGTGATTTTTATGGGGAAAATGCACCTTGAAGTTACTGGCCACCCTCACTTCATCTGCAGATTTTATCATATCAAGCACTTTGGTTCTTGAAAAAAAAAATTTTCTTTTAATCTATTATCAGAAAGATGCTACTGATGAACTATGCTGTTACTTTACATAAAATGTAAAGGACTTTTGGAAGAGGACTTTTTTATAATTACAATTCTACAGGGTTACCTAATAGTTTCTGTATGTTCAGCCTTTCAGTGTCTCCTGTGAAGCTCTTGAGACTCTGAACACTTACAGGCTGCGTATCCATAGTCTTCCGGATAGGTTTCGACAGTCACAACTTAAGCTACTCTTGAACTACATAAAAATCAGTGAGACAGCAGCTGGTATCCAGTAATCTTGCAAGAAGCTTTCTTAATGTCTCTTCCTTCTCCCTGTTAGAAGACCCAAATGGGTCTTTTATCAGTGCATGCAGAGGAGGAAAAATAGGAGCCTGTGGTTGTTCCCACAGTACAGGAGAGCACAGCAGATTCCAAGTTGCAGCAGGGAAGTGAATGTTCAAAACGGCAGGGAGAGGGACCTGAACTTCTGCCAAGTAATAAAAAACAGAAGAGATGTAGGGTTCATGGCATGGAGGATTACATGCTACTTCGAGGAGATGTAATGATGTTTATTTATAGTTCTAAGATGTGATTGACTTTTTGCTGTGTGCAGCTAAAATTGCAACTCATTTGATCTACAGGATATTTACAGGATCAACGAGGCTTGATGGAAATGCAATAGGTAAGTATGCTGTCCACAGGGTGGCTTACAGGGACTCTTACAGTATAACATCCTGAACTTATAATGATGTGTTTTAATGTTCAGTTGACTTTGTCCGATGGCTGTGTGCTGTTTCCATGGACGAGCTGGCTTCCCCACACCATCCTCGCATGTTCAGCCTGCAGAAGATAGTGGAGATATCGTATTACAATATGAATCGCATTCGGCTGCAGTGGTCAAGGATATGGCAAGTGATTGGAGATCACTTCAATAAGGTAATCTAAAAATCACAGTGACCCCTTTTTTTCTATATCCCTTCTATATCCCCTTATTTTCTATATCTCTTCCAAAAGTGATCTCTTATTTTTTTTATCCCTTCCAAAAGTGACCCCTTATTTTCTGTATATCTGAAAACTAGAAATGTGCCAAATATCATACTTGTATGATGAATCATTGCAAGTTGTAGTGTTAGCTGGTGAGTGACTGAAGACCTGCTTTTCTTCTAGGTTGGATGTAACCCTAATGAAGATGTTGCCATCTTTGCAGTAGATTCGTTAAGGCAGCTGTCAATGAAGTTTCTTGAGAAGGGAGAGCTAGCCAACTTCCGTTTCCAGAAAGACTTCTTGAGGCCTTTTGAGCATATTATGAAGAAAAACAGGTGTGCACACACTGCTGTTAGCTACTTGAGGCCTTTTTAAAGACGTGCTCTGATGCGGCTTGGATTCCCTTGCAGGTGTAAGTGGCATTTGACATTGTGTTGATTTCTGCTTTTTCAGATCCCCAACTATTCGGGACATGGTCATACGCTGCATTGCCCAGATGGTGAACTCCCAAGCTGGTAATATTCGCTCTGGCTGGAAGAATATCTTTGCGGTTTTTCACCAAGCTGCTTCTGACCACGATGGGAATATTGTGGAGTTGGCCTTTCAAACCACAGCACATATCGTTAGTAAGTAATACTTGACAGATACAATTACATAAATTAAAACTGTTGTAATTCTGCATAAGAAGGTTATCAGAGTAAGACTGTTGTGTTACTAGGTAAATAGAGAGAAGACCTAATTGTGGTGTTTAAATAGCTTGCTTGTAAGATTTTGCATCAGGTCTGCTGATTTCCTATAGAGCGGGGAAAAATAGCAACAGTAACTTACTAGAGATGGTTACTATTAGAAAAATTCAGTATTAGTAAATTTTCATTTTCATTTATTTTCCACAGCAAATATTTTTCAACAGCACTTTCCAGCAGCAATTGATTCATTCCAGGATGCGGTAAAATGCCTTTCAGAATTTGCCTGTAATGTAGCGTTTCCAGACACGAGCATGGAAGCTATTAGACTTATACGTTATTGTGCAAAATATGTTTCAGAAAGACCACAGGTATTTTCTTACACATTTACTCTTGTGTATTACTGCAGTGTTTTCTTGTTAATCTGAGGATGTTTATTGTGGCCAAGAAATAGCTGTCAAAATTCAGTCTCCAAGGAAGCAGTGTTTGTATTAAATTTATTCAGAATTAGTAATCACTTTGGTGTTAGGTCAGTAATAAACTAGGAGTAGTTGAAACACTCCATTCAGAATGGAAATATTTGATTGAAATTAGTCCTTTTACTGCAGTGTTAGCATAATATTGATAACAACTCTGTGTTTTGTCACACTTTTTATATCCAGTTAAACTGGCTTTTTTTTCCCCTGTCAGTCTATTGTGTAAATACTTAATATAATATACTTGGCTGAAAAGAGCCTAGCGTTAGACTGCAGTTGCACATGAACTCTTGCAAGATAGACATGGTATATGCCAGAAAAACATCCAGCTGTTTTATATGCAACTGCTAAAATTTAGATTCTGTTATTAGATAGAGATCTCTTTTCTGTCAGTGTGAAACTTGTTTGTTAATGCCAAAGTCTGTGACTTGTAGAAACCTACAGCAGATCTAAAATAAAACTGATTTGATGTAAATGCTTATTGTCATACAGCTATCTTCAAAAGTAGGTATCTCTTTTCTTTTTGTAAGAATGAGTGAAAGAGTAAAATTGAGCTAACTTTCCTAGTCTATTTAACATTAGAAGTATCCAAAATACAATAGAAATCTGTTTTTTTCTATTAAAGGTATTAAGAGAATACACAAGTGATGATATGAATGTTGCTCCTGGAGACAGAGTATGGGTCAGAGGATGGTTCCCTATATTATTTGAACTTTCTTGCATCATCAATCGTTGTAAATTAGACGTTCGAACAAGGTAATAAGGCTCTTCTGCTTTCTGTTTGCATGTGGTTAGGAGAAGAATCACAAGCAGCCACTTTAACATCTTTTTTCCTATAATTATTTTGTTGCTTATAGAGGCTTGACAGTGATGTTTGAGATAATGAAGAGTTATGGCCATACTTTTGAAAAACACTGGTGGCAAGATCTGTTCAGAATTGTGTTTCGGATTTTTGACAATATGAAATTGCCTGAACAACAAACAGAGGTAAAAAAAAAAAAAAAAAAAAAGGCCAAAAAGAAAAGAGAGTTGTATTTTTGAGCGAATGAAGGGATTGCTGAAAATCTGGGAAAGCAAAAACATTGAACCAATAGAATAGTCTTCTGAAACTCAAAATCAAGGCAGTTTGTGGTGTTTGCCTTATCACTGGGCTTCACCCCTGCTGGCATTTTTGTCATCATGATAATCCAGTGACCGGTCTGCCTGCTCCCAGGGTGAATATTCATCCCCTGTGAAAATGTATTTCACAATGATCAGATGGTGCTTCTGACAACAGGCTTGTAGTAGTGGGCCTTTTTTGTTTGTTTGTTTTTTGTTTTTGTTGTTTTTTATCTAAATTGCTCTTCTTAGAGGTCGATTCCTTTTTCAAATAACTGTTTGTAAGCCAAGTAGTACATAGAACCCCCATAAAAACAAAGGCTTCTCATTTCCTAACAGAAATCGGAGTGGATGACAACGACATGCAACCATGCACTTTATGCAATCTGTGATGTATTTACCCAATTTTATGAAGCTTTAAATGAGATCCTTCTTCCTGACATATTTGCACAGTTACACTGGTGTGTAAAACAAGGTAGCTTATTTACTTTTGTCTTTTGATGAATGTATTTTTCGATTGCTCATTTTTCAAGGGAATGAGTAAACTAAATTTGGGAAGAATATAAACTACCTTTAGAATGAAGTGTTATGTAATAGATGTGTGCTGTGTCTTAAATATTTAAAAGTCTTTCTATTTAATCAGTTAGCTCTTTTCTCAATGTACTTATCATACTATTGTAATATGGTAAAAGAGCTCAAGGAGTTCTGTTAATTTTTTTTACCACTGTTTTCTTCCATTTGCTGCTTGGATAAAATACTTGATTTATACATATATATGCATATATATATGTATGTGTATATATATGTGTATGTATGCCTAATGATCCCCTTCTCTGCCTCCCTGTACTTCTGGAATGGCTTTCTAAAAAGTAGTGTATTTTGTGTTTTGACTTGTGTGCCTGAAATCTTGCAGTTTGCTAGCACAGAACTTGGGCTAGCTGGAAAGAAATTGTAAGAACCTTCAGTTCCTGTTTACCTTGTTTCATCCCACTATAAGCTTCCTTCATGCTTCTTTCCTTTGTCTTCTCTGATTGATTTTCAGTCCCATGATGTCTCTTAAACAGTACTTTCTATTCAGTAGGACCCTGAAATTTCTGTTACTACATATACGTTGCAAGTAGGTTTTGAGCTACTTCTAGGCACTTTGTGCAAACAGGGTGCACCTCTGAACAAAAGCCTTAATGAAGCTGTATAAAGAATAATTTATTTTCATTGTTATTATGCAAGGGATTACATAAGGAACGTATCTTTCACAGATAATGAACAGTTGGCTCGATCAGGTACAAACTGTCTAGAAAACCTGGTGATACTAAATGGACAGAAATTCAGCCCTGAAGTCTGGGGCCAAACATGCACTTGTATGCTAGAAATCTTCAAAACTACCATTCCTCATGTGTAAGTATGTGAAGTATGTTTTGAAAACTAAGAGCTATTTCAGAGCAACAGTATTTATACAGTTTTTCTTTTCCCTGGGAAGACTGCTTACATGGAGGCCTGCAGGCATGGAGGAGGATTCAGCTGAAAAACACTTGGTAAGAGTTACTCAGTGCAAACTAAGCTGAAAGCTAGTGTGTTAGGTTAGCTTTACAAATACTGTATTTCAGTAAATACATGTGACAGCGAGCTCTGGAATTAACATTAGCTTGTATCTGATAGCATTATGAAATAAGATAAAGATGGAATCTAATTGAAAAATAGTTGTTGTCTGAAAACTGATAGTTGGATAACAGATTTTTTTTTATTATCAGAATTTTTCTGCATTCTATTTTAGGATTTGGACCTAGATCACCAGTCTCTAAGCAGCATGGATAAAAATGCTTCAGAAAGAGGACAGAGTCAATTTTCAAATCCTACGGATGAGAGCTGGAAAGGTGGTGCTTATACAAGTAAGGAAAACTTGCAGATTAATCAAACTTTCATGGCCACTCTCAATCCATCTGTGTAGTCTTTGGGGTGGGTTTAGGCCACTTGGTGATTTCAAATCCAAGTTGCAATGACTTGATATAACCTCTTATTTCTGAAGAGAGTTTCTCTTTATAAGATGATTCACAGCATCACAAAACTTGAAAATGTTGTAGTTTTGCTAACCTGTTTTAAGGGTATTGTCATTACTTATAAAAACTGTTTTGTTCCATTTCACTAGACCAGAAACTATTTGCTGGCCTCCTTATAAAGTGTGTAGTACAGCTGGAATTGATACAGACCATTGATAATATAGTATTTTATCCAGCAACAAGCAAGAAGGAAGATGCTGAGCACATGGCTGCAGCTCAGGTACAATCAGATTTATTCATACCTGTGGCAGTAAAGTACAAAGACGGTCCTTGTAAAGTGAATTTACCGAATGGAATACATGGAGTCTCTTGCTTTCCCTAACTTCAAAAATCACCCCAAGTGTATTTTTCTCTTACCCAGTGATTCCTTAACAAGTTGCCCATTTGTACATATTTTATAATAAATCTGTATTCCCTAAGTATATATTTGAGAGAGACCTTTATATTTTTTACCAAGAGTTGAGGTTGTTCAGTGTGTAGGTTTACACAAGAGGAGATGCAGAAGTTGACCTTCTGCCGAAGGTTAGCGATCAAGATTTAATTTGTTATCATCCTTGGAGAGGTCCTTGCTCCTGAAAATGGAACTATTGTGATTTCTAGGGAAGACTGGAAGGTAGCTGCTTGATGTCAATATAGCCATAGGTTAGAAGTTCAGGTACTATAAGACTGCTGTGGAAAAACTCTGAGGAAACCAGACGTTGTCCCAAAACAGTAACTTCTACGCTGTATGGCATTTAAACCTGCACTATTTTGGGGATCCTTCCCTTTTGTTCTGGTTTATCATATCATTGGCCACAGGAAGGATGGTAACTTTACTTAAAATATCATACTGAAAAGAATACACCCTTGGCATATTTTTGACTTGCTCATCTTGCGTTTTTTTTCTCTAAATGCTCTGTAGGTAACATCTACTGTTCTCTATTGCCCTAGTATTTCACTTGTACTTATAAATGGAATCCTGCTGGAATTAGTGTATGGTCTCTGAACTAACCTAGAAAGTCTTTTAAGACTCTAAAACAAGGCTAAATTATTGATGCTGTTCTTTTGGTTTTTGTTTTTATTTTAGAGAGATGCCTTGGATGCAGATATCCATATAGACACAGAAGACCAAGGAATGTATAAATATATGTCTTCACATCACCTCTTTAAGTTACTAGATTGCTTGCAAGAGTCTCATTCATTTTCAAAAGCCTTTAATTCAAATTATGAACAACGAACAGTGTTGTGGAGAGCAGGTGAGGCTTTTACTTTTAGCTTGGTGGAAAATACTGAACTCCATTTATGGATGTGAATATATCTTGAAATGAAAAAGAGTATTTCTACAGTAATCTTTACAGCTTATATGCCACTGTTGCATGCCCTTATTACTTGATTCGTAGTGATTTAAGAATAACCATTTTCTATTTTTTCATTAAAATACGGCTGCAAGATTTTCACTGCTGCAATTAAATGTCTATAAAAATAGACTAGGTATCCTTCAAAAATAGGAAGGAAAGAATAGGCTGTCAAAACAAGAAAGCAGATTCATACTGCTGTCCAAAAATTGATAAACTATTGCTTGGCTGGTATCTACTGGTGGATATTCCCTCATCCATCCACGTCCCCTCAACCTCTCCCATGTGTAACTGTTTTCTAGGGTTCAAGGGTAAATCAAAACCCAATCTCTTAAAACAAGAGACGAGCAGCTTGGCTTGTTGCTTGAGGATCCTCTTTCGAATGTACATCGATGAAAACCGCCGTGACTCGTGGGACGCCATCCAGCAGCGGCTGCTCAGGTAAAAGCACCCGCGCAGGAGGGTGTGCATTTTGGGGTGCCCTGTTTGCCACCAGCTCCCTACTCGTGTTCTGCTTTAAGCTGAGCAGAGCATGCAAAATATATGAAGATAAAGGGCTGCTCTTTAAAAGTGAATTCATCAATAAGGAAGTGATCCATTCAGCGTAAACAAAGCACCTTCTTGTCTGAGTTATTGCTGCTTTTGCAAAGAAAATTTGTACAAATATGTTTTCATCCCTGTTGAGTACAGAATGATATTCAGAGGCATAATGGACACAGTTACTTGAACAATATAGCATAAGGAGCAGCATGCATGTGATGTAATGTAACTCTGTTCTCCAGTGTGTGCAGTGAAGCCCTGGCCTATTTTATTACGGTGAACTCAGAAAGCCACAGAGAGGCATGGACCAACCTACTGCTGTTGCTTTTAACAAAAACACTAAAAATTAGTGATGAAAAGGTAAGAATGGGCTGGAAACGACATCTTTTTGCGTGCAAGTATTTATTTTCTCTACATCTCTGCTGTTGAATTTAGTTTTTGCTCTCCGAAGGTGTGTTTCAAGATGGCTAATTCACTTATTCACATAGGATGCATTCTCCTTGAAATACAGGAATCATTACATCTCCACATGCCAGCTTTCTATGTAGTAGAAATTATCTTCAGGGTTTCAGTCGTTTTGAGGAGCATTCATGCAAATGTTCATTAGTTTAGTACGTGCAGAGAAAGCTCTAGAAGTTGTGCCAACTTCTTTTTTTTAAAGTAGACTTTCTCCAATACTGTTGCCTTTTTTGCTTCACTGCAGAGGGTGTAATTGCACTTCAGTCTTGCATAGTTTAGTACGATTTCTCTGCAATTTGTCAGAGTTAAATATATATATGTGTGTGTATGTGTGTGTGTGTGTGTGTGTGTGTGTGTGTGTGTGTGTATGTGTGTATACACGTGTGTCATGTCACTCCTACCTCAAGAAATCTAAGCCACAAATTAGAGTTAGACTGTATTCCAGGAAAATATTCCTATCTGCTTGCTGTCTCTTTTTTTTCTTTGTTTTTTTTTTGGTTTTTTGTTTTTTTCTCCTGTAAGCATCTGCTGAGGCTGGGGTAGAAAACAGGGGGGCTTGATGAGTCTTTGGTCTCATTTAGTGAACTCTTTTCTAATGCATGGATATAGCTGTGAATGTGTGAGGGGGAGTGCAAAAATCCTGTAGTAACAGAGAATAACTGTCTCTCTTTACATATCTTCTTTTAATAGTTTAGGGCACATGCTTCAACGTATTATCCATACCTGTGTGAGATCATGCAGTTTGACCTGATTCCTGAGCTTCGAGCTGTGCTACGGAAGTTCTTCCTGCGCATAGGGGTTGTGTTCAAAATCTGCATAACAGAGGAGCAGATACGGACAGCTGGCACAAAACTGCCCTCCTGGTAGCCCAACATAGTTAGTTCCTGCTGCTTGTACATAAAGCTGCGTTCCACAGATGGATTCAAGTGGATAGCGGAGGTGGAAATGGGACCCTGGTAAATCAACAGAGTAGCAAGTTACTCTGACCATAGTGACAGTTTTGGAGGAGGAAAATAATCTATACTGCCCGTCCTACAAAATTATCAGTTTTTTATTTAATTTAAATTGTTGCTTACAGAGTTAACACAGTAGAAGTAAAGTCTGTTTCAATGCTAGTCATACTTAATGATCAAGTCTGTCTCTTCTAATCTAATTGTTCAGTCTTGCCTCCCAGCTAAATCTTAAATCAGCTGGAAATTATTCCTCAATGGAAATGATGCCCCTTGGAAATAATGAACATAGCTGTATAGCCTTGTGATGTTAGCACATGTGTTCTAAATAAACTATGCTGCAGTGCTAATGACCACCTAAGATCAATCTGGGTTTTTCTTTGTATGCACCTGACTAGACCAGGCAGAGCAGTTTAGTTGGGTTGTTGTGGGCACCTGTAGGATATTCCAGTTTGGGGAAAGGGTTTTTCCTGCTGTTTAGCAGTTCATTTTACAAGACTTTTTTTTGTTTAATAGCAGTGTTTCATATTCTGAAATATTCTTCTGTTCTTATGAAAGGTTTTGTATCAGGAGTGTTCAGTAGTATTTACTCTAGCTCATTAGTCTTGCATTAAAATGAAACACTTTGAAACTTTCAATTGACTTTCCTACACTGCTGGATCATGGACCAAGCATCTAAAGTGATGTGATAAATGAGGTTTTGAATAAATAAGTCTTTACTCTGAGCATAATATATTTAGTAATAATTTTGTTTAACAAGAAGTAACCTGTCCTTAATACATATCAGCATTATTCTGGTTCTTTATTGCAGATCCGAAAGTGCTGATTGTTCTTATGCCTTTTTGTTTGTTTGTTTTTCAGTGTCTCACTTATTGTTCCTTATTGTGATTTGGAAAGATTTAAAAAAAAAAATAGAGCTGGGATGCTTTAAGCAAATTGGAACTTGAAGCTCGTATGTGTACCACAACAGTTTCCAAAATACTTCTGTGCTTGGAAGTATCTATAAAACAAACATGTGACCTGACACTATGTAGTGTTTTCCCTGTGAATTTTATTTTCTTAGCAAGACTTCAGTTAATTGTTGTTATACCATGGAAATAGGTGTCACAGAGAACTGAAGTGCTGCAGAGTTGAAAAATCTGTCCTTTGAACTAATTTTACTTGCAAATTGAGCTTTCTCTAAGCAAAGCTTGGCAGGATAGTAGAGTAGGTGCCACCTCACCTAATATCAAACACATTAATTGTATTCAGCACTGTGCTATCTATATTGGGAACCCTGAAATATTACAGTATTTTTAAAAAATGGAATGGTATTAAGTACTAGACTTTTAATTGTGAGGTGAGCTTTCTGATAGGACAGCCATAGGTGAAGTAGTGTTGGGATATTTCCCTTTCAGAGCTGTTGGGATTTTTGTTTTGAGCTTTCTCCAAAGGTTCATATGGTGCTCCTTCAGTAAGTCAGTTTACTTGAGCAGTGTTTGGGAGTGGTTTTAACAGTCAATAGTACTGGTAAGGTTTTCACTTTTTTTTTTTTTTTAACCAAAGAAAAGTAAATGGTGGTTGTAGCTTTTTAATATTTAAATGCCTGTTAAATATATACATTAACATTTAGTAAAAAAGGAATACCTGGCTATATTTTACCATAAGGAAAGACTGAAAAATAAGTAATGTCTATATCTAACTTACTGCATTTGAAATGTGCTTTTGTGTTGCATTTAGTGTAGCTGTTCACTCCCTGGTAGTGTCACTTCAGTAATTACAGTAAAAATGAAGTATTTATTTTGATACTATTTAAATATTTAAATTGATCTTTTTTCTTGTCCTAGATAGTCCTAAAAAAAAAAAAGTATTTGAAACTTTATTTTTTCAGATTTTGAATGTCACAGCCTCATTGAATGTACACCCTTAGTTCCTGTCAGAAAACAATTTTAAGTTGCATGCTTTCTCTGTAACTTTCAGTTCTGAAAGCCTTACAACTTGTGTCTTGAAAATAGTCTCTTCAGATCTAAAATTATTTTACAGATGCATCATAAGCATTCTTAAGCAAAGCTTTTATTGTATTTATATACCATCTGTAAGCTGCTGGACTGAGGTACATGACATCAGGACCATTCTAGATTTATGCTGTGGTGCATGAAGGCAATGAGGACTGGAATGCAATGGGATTATAACAGCCTTAATCCGGTCATGGTTTGGTGGAATGGACTGTACACAAAGCAATAAGTTAAGTGTAATAGCTGAAACGTTTGTGTTTACAACTGTTCAGTTGCCCTTCAACACTCAAAGATCATAACCCATTAACATTTTAATGAAGCTACTAAGGCTGAGCCAAAACTCCTGAAGCAATTGCTGCTGCTTCTGATCTTGTCCTGGATTTTGCTGACACCGACTCCAGCTGCCTCAGGCAGTTTTATAGGTTTGGGGGAAACCCTATGAAGGAGAACAAGGTTCTTTGTCAGCATATCCTGGAAGAGATCCAGCCTCTGTGCAATACATGGAGAAATTAATAAAGTTAGCTCTTAGAGATTTTAAATGGTGTTATGCAACAGATTATAGCTAAACCATTTTTTAATTTAATGGTATAAATAGAGAGACTCTGCATGGTATTTTACTACTTCTTACTGTGCAACCCTCTGAGATGAGTAGGCAGGATATTTATTAGGAAAACCCTTCAACTTCCTTTTGCAAGGAAGAATAATTTTTGGAAAGTCT
Organism: Nothura maculosa; assembly: GCA_032353885.1. NCBI lineage: Eukaryota > Metazoa > Chordata > Aves > Tinamiformes > Tinamidae > Nothura > Nothura maculosa. The sequence continues at coordinate 533,007 of JAUBOD010000174.1, forward strand.
TGCAACCTGCGTGTTCTCTCTTGCTCTGAAAGCGGTTCCAGTTGTTAACAGTACTAACCCCCCATCCCTTGCTGTTCGGCTTAGTCTGTCACTTAAAGTAACTTTAGTCTGGAGTAAAAACAAAGCTTCTACCCCAGCAACAGTGCAGCCAGCCCCCTGTAATACGTAAATTGTTTGTTCTGCACCTTTTAATTTTATTTTTGTGCAAAATATATGTTTTTACCTATTTTAAATGCCTTTTTTTGGAGCGCTCCAGATGAAGTGCATTTAATATCAATAATTTAACGAGCAGTCTTTGCCCAATGGATGTATACATTTTTGAGAGGATAGCTACTTATATGAAAAAGCTATGTAAAGTTTTCTACATTAAAGAAAAAACTATGTATAATACTGTTACAATATCCCATGCTTTAATCAAGTGGTAAATCAATAAAGTTTTGAAAAGTGTGGCTTGGTTTTGATGTAGTTCTTAGAGGAACGTCATGAGGAAGAGGCCCGGCCCGTCTCCTCTTCCAGAGGACTCGAGAGTCGCCCTCACTCTTCCTCTCCCCGCACGGTTTGGGAGGGAGCGGGACAGCCCCTTTTTAGCCCTTTTTTAACCCATAACGGGACTGAGGCGCCTCCCTTCGCCTCACGCCGCCGGGGAGGGGAGGGGCGGGGCTCCCAGAGCCGCCCCGCGGCCTTCTGGGAAGAGCGCCGCCATTGGTCGGCCGCTTCGGGCGCCAGCACGGCAGGGATTGGCTCAGCAGGGAGCGCGTAGGACGAGGCGGGGCCGCTGATTGGCCCGGCGGGCGGGAGCTGGCGCCGCCCTGCGTGATGCGGTCACGGTGCGGCCGCCGCGCCCTCTCGCCGCGGTTTGAATGTGAAGCGCAGCCGGAGCGCTCGGAGCCGCCGCTGCCGCCGCCGGGGGAACGCGCCAGGTGAGGCCGCCGGGCTCTGCGGGCGGGCGACGCGGCCTTGCGGCGCTGCGTG